>VZRH01007742.1:67622-124215 GCA_013397555.1 Urocynchramus pylzowi | reverse complement strand
GCGGGGAGGGCCGCCAGCACCCCCGCGGCACGGAGGGGAGAGGGCAGGGGGCGGCTGCAGCAGCCCCTCGGAAGGTTGATGCTGGCCCGGTGGGTTTGGGTCCCTGAGAAAGCAGGGCCAGGCTGGGATTCTCCATCTCGCTGCTGCTGGGCTCGCTGGGTCGCGGGTGTGCAGCCCCTCTGCCCCTCGGAGGATCACTGATAGGCGTCACCTGCCATCTTAACAAACGCCCTGGTGGCAGAATACATACACATTCTACGCATCTAGAAAACATACAGAGCCTCGGATGACTGAGCACGTTGGGGATCAAAACCTGAAGGCAGCGCCGTTGCTCAGAGCTCCAATCCTCTTCTGAGTCAGCACCGCATCTGAAAGGTCTTCCTTGTGTCATTTTTGGCATCTGGCTTTTTTTCAGGGACAAGTTTCCAGTCCTGCTTGTACTTCTGTTTAAAGCTCTAAAACAGCTCTTCAGTTGTAATGTGAAATCCAAACTCACCAGCTTTCAGAGGGACACTGGCTCATGGTGACTGATACAAACCCTGTAGGGAACTGTCTTTCTGTTTGAAAGACACTGGTGGATACCCAAGGATTGACTAATGTCTAGATACAGGTCTAGGTGTATTTCTGTGGTGGCCCTGGCAGTGTCCCTTTCCTGAGCACGAGCCTATGCCAGAATCAGATTGCTACCTGGCTTTTCCTGGATTTGAGACCCCTCCAATTCCTCAGAGGCTGCTGCTGTTGTCCATGAAAGTGTGGGGCTGATTTTGCTTCCTGTGGGTGTCTGTTGGCTCTGGGGGAAGCCTGGACACCAGATTTACACTGCAGAGCTGCTGCTGTGATTTGAATGGATGCCATGGGCTGAAGGCACTGGGGTCTGCCCAGCAGAACAGTCTTAGGAACTCGCTTTGTTTTAAAGGACAGGACCACGCCTGAATGTATCAATAAATCTCTGGCCATAGAACCTTTCTCTGCATAGCATTTCTTCTTTGGGGTTTGAACTAGGTAACCTTTAAAGGTCACTTCCAACCCAAACTATTCTATGATTCTGTGATATCTACAACTCTATCTCACCCTTGACTAGAACACATTGTAGCCATCATTCCTCTTTTTGCTATTTAATACTTGTCAGAAAAATTCAGTAAGTGAGCAGTGTTACGGCAGACACAAAAGATTTAACAGCAAATATCATTCTGAGGCTGTGGGTGAAACAAGGTTCAAGAAATCTGGCAGAAAAGACTGCTGTGGACTTTTTTAGCACAGTTTAATCTGGTCCCATTATCAGCCAGGCTCAGTGTGATAGGAATTCCATGAATGTTATGAACCTATTTTAATTTTCTGCTCCATGTTGTCTTAGCTGGTAGAAGGATAGAATGAATTTCCCTGCATTTGTCCTGCAGATCTCCCTGCAGACTGGGGACAATGACAGTGAGGGGCAGTGAGGGGCAGCCCCTTGCAGCTACAGCAGCAGTGTGTGCATCAGTGTGTGGAGAGGAGAGAGAACACGGTGGTGGGGTGAGCTGAACACAAGAACACACATGAATTTGTGGTGGCTGCCAAGTGAGCTTTAGCAGAGCCATTCACCTGAACCCTGCTGTGCTGACAAGCGTTCAGAGAGGGACAACACCGAACATCACATAAAAACATGTTCATTAAAAAAATACTTCAGGTAATTCTAGATTTTTTTTCAAGCCTGATTTCAAGGTAATTGTGCACTGGAACAACACCCACATCCCCAGGGGGACTGACCCATGCCCAGAAAAGAGCTTTTCATGGCTAATGCTGCCACGCTGCAGTCCCTGGTCTCCACTGAGAAGCATCAGCTGCTCTTTCTAGATGAGGTTACTGCTTGACTGCCTTGTGCTAGCAGGGGCTCCAGCCTGGCCGTGCCTGTGCCTGGCCATCTCAGCAGCAGCCTGGGGACACGCTGGGACTCAGCTCCGGGCCTGGCTCCAGCCAAGTGTGCAGAGCCCTGCACCCACCTGGGGTAACCAGCAGGGAAGAGGAGGGACAAGCACAACCTCCCACCCTGGTGAGACACAGCCAGGCAAAGGGGCAGCAGCCTAAACGTTCAGCACGTGTGAGACTTGCCTTAGGCACTGCTGTGGTGAGGGAAGGCTGTGTTAGAGTGCATTGATATCATGCAGTTATCCCACTCTGGCACTGCCCTTCTGAGATTCCTGAAGCGCCCTGTAAATTATGGGGAAACACCCTCTGGGAGCACTCAGATATTACCACCCCCAATTTTATGAAGATTCAGAGAATTTAAAGCCACCATAATGGATATTTAGACCTAAAAATCTGGTGTCTATGTAATAAATTACCATATTTGCAGAGATTCTGAATGCTTCCTATCCCCATAAACCCAGCACATTGTGTAATCCCAGAACACAACCATAGTTCTGGGGAGCAGAGATATTTCAGAAAGCCAGAAGATGCCTGTTTACATCTTGGAAGAGATTTGGAGGAAGAGCAGACTGTTTGATTATAGGTGTATGATTTTTGCAGTTTTGCTCACATATAGTGAAAGTCACAGTTGGGATTCAGCAATTTTATTGTTTGTGAAAACTCCACATTGTGTGCATAGAAAAACTGCAAAATAAAACAACATAAACCATCACAATAATATTTTGTGCAACTCACTCTAGCTAATAAATATTACACTTATCTAAATATAAATATAACCTCAGAAATGTCACCTAGCAGAGCAATATTCCTGCTCCTCAATAGCAATGTCCTCATGCTCAGCAGACCCCTGGTTCCTTCAAGGATGGTGGGGGCAGTGAGCCAGAAGCTGAACTCTGTGAGCCTGTAGACACCCCTGTCACAGTGTGGGGAGATGTGTAAGGCAGGAACTGATGCCTTGACCATTTCCACATGCCTGAAAAGATATTCTGGCTCCTAAAAGCCCCCCTAAAAGAAGGAGCTTGAAAAATACCAAAAATTAAGCCTCCTTCTATGAAGAAATAATTTGACACAGGATATGTGAGATCATAGGGATTACATTATTTCCTTGTTCCATTTTTGTTGGCAAACATCTTGAACCTGACTTGTGTAAAGACAGGAGGTTGATGCTGAAAGTTTGCATTTCAGAGTTTTTGTAAGCTGCTGTCGTGTAAGGTTTCCTCATGTTCTCACCTGCCCAAACAGAGAAGCATCAAAAATACAAATTGCATGTCTGCACATATAATCTGTGAGCCCTCTTGACTTCCCTAGTGATTGTTAATGCTTAGCAAAAAGTCCTGATCTTATTTACAAATTCTGCAGGACACCAACACCCACACATTTGGGTTTGAAGTCAGTTATGTCAAAACAGTGTCTCTGTCTTGCAGTGAAACTACAGATTTTAATTGAAATACCAGGAGATGGATTTTGTTTATGCCTTCTGCTGTCACCACATAATGGGGAGCTCCTTGAGGAGGAAGAACCCAGGCATGCCATTCACACTGGACTTTTTCTTTGGTCAGTGCCTTTGTTCACAGAAGAGATGGAGAAGTCTTGTGGTGATTCTGTTACTTTTTAAAGTACAAGAGAATTCTTCTCATGATCACTGACCACATACTCTGCATGTTTTCTCCTCCTGTCTCCCTCCTGAGCCCTCTGCCTCCTTCCTGCCCAATACACCAGTTCAGGGGTAGATTCCTGTACCTTGCACAGGTAATCAGATCCTGGGACTCTGTCTTGTCCTGGACTGGGAACATATAACACTCTGCACTGCTCAGTCCTCCATACTTTGTTCAAAGAAATTGGATGGAGGTCACACATTAATCTTCTGATGTAGAAAGACTGAAGAAAAAAGTCAATATAAACGTTTAGCTTTGACTTCCTGCCTCCAAGAACATCTTCATTTGCGTCAGAGTCCCATTTTCCCACTCACTGTGCAATGCAATTTGAGAGAATTTCAAGACTCTTCAGCACATACATTTCTTTCTCTCTTCCTTCCTCACAAACTTGCATGAACACACAGACACCACTTCAGCTTACCAGGTATCCAAATCCTGTTCCTGTTATGCCACAGTTGCAGGGAAAATCATGCAAAGGGAAAACAAAACCACCTTGAAATACCAGCATCAGAAATGCATTCACTGAATCCAGCCTGCTTCTGTGTCTCCCAGGCTTATTCCTGTTCAGAGCTTTCAGGTCCAGCCCACTCTGAATTAGAGAGCCAGGGAAATGTCTAAACATCCCTCCTCAGTTAAAGAAAGCTTTTTTTTTAATCTCCCTCCAGGGAAGACCTTCATTTGGGAGTTCACAGAAATAGAACAGCAATGTCAGATCTCTTAATTTTGAGGCTGTCTCTTCAGGAGAAACACCCTTGCTGGGCTGTGTGGTTCAGGACTCCAAGCTCAATAGTCACTTCTGGTTTTAAGATGCAAACCACACTCTTGGCCAAACCAAAGCCTGTGTCTGTCTAGGCTCTGGAAGACCTGGGGATATCTTGTCTATCTGGAAGTACCAGCCTCTGCCCTCTCCTTCTCCCCAGGCATATGGCAAGTGTTTATGGTGAGAGGATTCCTGTTAATGCTTTGTTGGGGAAAAATCCAGCCTTCTCTCTTCTCAGGACTCTCTTGGCTGAGCTGAGCACACAGTGCCATGATTACACATCAAACTCAGAGATTTCACTCAGCTGAAACAGCAGAAGAGAAAAGGATGGCCGCTCATCTTTCCCCTGAGCAAGGGAGAGAAGAGAGAAGAACATTAATGTCAGTTGGAGAGGAATGGCAAGGTTAGCAAGGAAAACCTTGGGAAGAAACTAAGTATTAACAAAAATCTACCCCTATAGAGAAAATGCCAGTGGAAGAACCAACTTCCTTCTGTGCAATGTTTCTTTTCTATTGCCAGTGAATTTGGCTTGGTGGACACTAAGTACCTTGTAATGGCTTGGCTGTCATTTTTACCACCGTTAGAACTCAGCCCCACAGATCCACAGCTTTCTTAGCAAGGAAACTGTTGCATTAACTTGAGTTAGGTGCACTACATGGGCTTCTCAGTGAAGTCAAATAAAAGGCAGAGAGTCCAGAGTTTGCTTGCTAGTGCAGATGAAAGTTACAGTGCTTCACCTGCAGGATTTTATCTTCTGTTAGCATGTGGAGTGCACAAGTCTCTCTCCTCCTTAAAGCCAAGGGGAAGGGAGTTATTTTCTTTGGGAAATAGGGCTCTCCAGTACAATACTCACCATCCTCCAGCAGTGGCTCATCACCTCATAAATTGCCTTGGAGGCCAGCTTGGGTTTGTAGAGCCGAAATCCTGCGTTGATTTCTTCCACCACTTCTGCATTGGTGCGATTCTCATAGGGGATTTTGCCTTCACTGAAGACCTCCCACATCAGCACTCCTACAGCAACCAAACAGGAAAAAAATCACAAAGAGGCAAATAAAATCCTCAGCAGGCACTTTGTACCTGCTCTTCTCTGCAGCTCAACATTGGAAAAGCCAGTTACTTGGAAAAGCATTTTCACTTGGATTCTCAGCAGACAGCTGAAAAGCCAGGCCCTAACACAGCTGTACAGTCAGAGGATGGCAGCCAGGATCTCTGGTGCTCTCTGAAGCATCTCCCTGTTGAGTCTGTGAAGGGCCCTGAGCACCCAGCTCCCACTGTGCTGCTTGTAGCCCACCCCAGGAGTGCACAGCTTCAGCCACAGCTTCAGCCAGCAAAGGGCAAAGGATGCACAGAATTCACAGGCACAGACTAGCAAAGGTTATAATCCTGCATTATTTACTGCTGGCCCCAGGGCTGAGTGGCACCCCATTGACTGCGAGCTGTGCACAGCACACTGCCCCATTCACTGTGTGGGCTGGAGAGGGGCCAGGCCCATGAGTGTGCCAGATCCACAGCCCAGGGGACAGCCTTTGTTATGGCTTTGGGGAAAAACACACAGCAGTGCCCTTATCTGTGAGGGTCCAGAAGGGAGACCAAAGAATGGACACAGATCGTCAAACAATGCATTGTGGAGCAGGAAATGAGGTGAGAAGAGTGAGCAGTGAAATAATGTTTTCAGATCAGCATAAAGCAAATGGAGTTAGCAGAGCAAATTTGGAAGTGCAGGGGGTTTGAGTAAGGCATCAGTGCTCCAGGACTGACATGAAGAGAAATGGAGTGCCTAAATGCTCCTCTCCTCTCCTCTCCTCTCCTCTCCTCTCCTCTCCTCTCCTCTGTCAGTGACTCTCTTTTTCTTGGACAGTCCTGCTATGTCAGCATGAAACAGAGTTCATTATTTGGTATTATATAGAGTTGCACATGTGTAATACATTAAATTGGCAATATTTTAAGTGTTCTGGAGTATTTCGGTAGTTTGATTTTCTTTCCTTTCTTTCACTTGAATGATTTAGCCTTGCTTTTCTAAGCCATTATTCAGGCCAAACACCCTTGGAGTTCAGAGGATGCAGTGTTGAGGAGAGCTTACTTGAGGGCAGAGCCCCCTGTTTTTCTCAGCTGAGGCTGTTGAATTTTCTCCATTTTGACAAGAGTTTCTTACCGAATGACCAAACATCAGATTTGGTGCTATAGTTGCTGTAGGAGAAAACCTCTGGGGCAGACCACTTGACTGGAAACTTGGTACCTGAGGAGCTGGTGTACTGATCATCCAGGACAATCCTGGAAGAGGAAAAGAAGGGGGATGCTGAGTTACCCCATCCTGTGACAGCCCCAAGGGACCGTGGGCAGCCCCAGTGCCTTTACCTCG
The DNA here is from genome assembly GCA_013397555.1 of Urocynchramus pylzowi. NCBI lineage: Eukaryota > Metazoa > Chordata > Aves > Passeriformes > Fringillidae > Urocynchramus > Urocynchramus pylzowi. The sequence goes on along the minus strand of VZRH01007742.1, from coordinate 117,536 downwards.
ACATCCCAAAGTCAGACACTTTGACCACGTGGGATTCCCCCACCAGGCAGTTCCTGGCAGCCTGCAAGAAAACAAGGTGCAAAGGCATCAGGTGAGAGCTAAAACACTGTCACAGCCACTCAGGGGCTTTTATCCTGGAAGAGCAGATCATGCTTAAAAAAGGAGCATCAAAGTGACATTGTGCCATGCAAAGAGGACAAAACCCTGAGCTTCTCATGCTTTCTGTACATTCTGCAGCATGATCCTGCTGCCAGAAAAGCTGTTTAACCATCACTCTGACAGGCCCTTGTTGCCCAGAAAGGGTGGAGCCAGCCCCTAAAATAGCCACAGCTACTCACAGTCACTGCACGCCAAATGAAACTGCAGCAGGACTGATGGAGCTTGACTGAAAACTCCTTAATTAAAACTATTTTATCATCAATGCATGTTTATACATGACTTATGCTAGAACAGGTCTTTTTGTCAACTTCACTGATTTTAGACATGAAGAGTGGTCAGTACTATGGCTCTTGGGGAGCAAAAGTGTCCACTCAGGAAAAAAAGACAAATGTTATGGCTTGTTTCTTCTCTCCCAAAACCAGTTAAGGGGAATAGATTGATCAGTGCTCCAGGGCTTGTTTGATTTTTTTTTTCTCCCTAAAGTATTTGTGCTGCTTTTGCAGTGAGGGCAGATACAGGATCCCCTATAAACACACAGGCAGGAGGAGTGTGGAACCTGAAATCGAGGAAGAAAGCAGAGGAAAAAGCCCCTCTGGAGCAAAGAAAAAGTCCACATGGGACCAACATACCAGGTCTCTGTGGATGACAGAGTTTTGTTCCAGATAAGCCATTCCTTCACACACATCCAGGCACATCCCCAGCAGGGTTTCCTTGGAGAAGCTGCCCCGCTGGCTCCTGAGGTAGTCGGACAAGCAGCCGTTCTCCATGAACTCGAACACCAGGCAGATGGGAGCATCCTCAAAGCACACACCATAAAGCTGGACTAGCTTGGGGTGAGACAGCTTCCTGGGGGGTAGGGAGGGAAGGTGGGAAAGAGGCTGAAATAGGCTCAGTGCCTGCTATCCTCACAGCAAGTGTGTTATATACAGCAACTTGTGTCACAGTGCTGCTCCCAGCTTACTGCAAAGGCCAGCTTTGCAGATGTGTAGACCTAGGACTAAATGTCATCCCATTTTAATGGTAGTGGTCATCAAAAGATTTTTCTGTGTGGAAAACCATCCAATCAAACAAAATTAAAATCGATTTCTGTCTGTCTTGTGGGGAGGGAAATGCAAAAAAATGCAAAAAAAAGTCAATGAAACCAAATACAAATATATTCAGTTGTGCAAAGCAAAACATTTTACAGGGAGGGCTTTTCAATGAAATTACCCTTAAGTTTTAAGAGATCTTTTCTGAGAAAAAACATTTTGCTCTCCCAAATGCACCATCAATTATCCTTGCCTTCCTTAATAGCAGAGATCTGGAAGACCATTCTGGATATTGATTGACTTGGAAACACAGTAATTCACCTACACTTTGAATTGCCTTCCTTTGTAGCCACCAGAGCTCACCAGTCTCTTTACTATTAAAATACATAGCAGATAATCCAAGTTTGAATTCCCTACTCAGATTCCTGACTTTCATTCAGTGTTATGAATCCCACAGGGTGGGATTGTCGTGGTGAATCTACCACTTACATCAAGACTTTGGCTTCCTCGATGAAATCCTCCTCAGACATTGCTCCTTCACGGATGGTCTTTATGGCTACTTTGGTCTTGTCCAGCAAGTAGCCAAGGTGGACCACCCCAAACTGACCACTGCCAATCTCCTGCACACGGGTGAGCTCAGAGGCATTAATGACCAATTTTCCTGCAAGGGAGAAAGAGTAAGGACTGAGCAGCAGAATGCCAAACAAAAAGCTTTTGTGGGTTAAACACTGAGGCAGGACTCCAAGTGAGACTTTTTGGCTCTCCCTCAAATTGCCTGTCTGACCTCTGATAGCTCATTTGACTAGTCCATGCTGCAGGTCATGTTCAAGGGTAGGAACAAAAGCATTCCCTTTCTCCCTCCTTTGTCTTGCCTATCCAGTTCTTCAGGGAGGGTTGTTTTTACCATGCTTATGTGCAGTACCCAGCACAATGTGGAGCTTGAGTTTCTTTGAAGTCTCCAAGAATTACAATAAAGATGATCCAGCAAAATTCTATTGACAACAATATTCAAATGAAGGCATCTTTCAGGAGGGACTTGGCTTTCATCAAATTATTCTGTGCTCCCATTTCCATCCCCTTTGTTCAGCATTCATTTTATTTTGACTTCACTGAGACCCTGGGGTTCTCATCACCTCCCTGAAGGCACTGCACGATCAGTTCAGTCCTTTATCAACGGCCATGACAAAGATGACAAGCTGGTGAACAGTGCAGTGCAAAGACCTGAAGAAAGCCATTTATTGTGGCTGTAACCACACAAATATTCCTCAATATCCTTGGGGATGTGCAGGATCACTCAGCCAACCAGCCAGGAGTGTGATTCCCATGCAGTCATGGGAGAACCTTACCGTAGCTGAGCCCTGCGGTGATGGGGGCCTGTTTCCTCCAGGAGGAGACCGCGTATCGCAGCCGCGTCACGAGACCTGGGGACAGGGGACAGGTTCCTGTTACTGCACAGCCATGGGAGCCTGGCTGCCACCACCCCAGAGGGCAGCTCGGATTCTGGATGCAGATTTACTGCACTGAGTTCTCAGCTCCACTTGAGGGCAGCTGAACTTCTGTGCAGGCTCTGGTTTCCTGCCTGAGAGAAGGAAGCCAGTTCTGAGCACTTTCAGCTGATTTCCCATTTTCACATCCAGAGCTTTGAGTCTCTGTAAACTCTGATGAATTTCCAAATGATACGTGGTATTTATAGGGTATTTTTGAAGCCCAGTGCTTGCCTTGGTATTCCTGGAGCGTAGGGATGGGAGTCACCATGTCTGGTTATGGATACTGGCCATGTCCTTGACTTTGTGTCAAATCAAGGCCCAGGGATAGATCACCTCAAGAAGGCCCTGCAGTGTAATTCCAACAGATAGCTTGGCCTGGCAGTGGTGATACACCCCCAGGGCTCTCTATAATATGTCATTATGACATCTATGTTGGCCATGGTCAACCTTAGAAGAACAATCAGAGTGAGGATGTAATGCTGGAAGCTGGCCTGAAATGGCCGTTTCAGAATAAGTGGGAGAAAAGGTGAAGCCATTTAACACTTCATTGTAAGGACAGAGGGCTTGGGAGCCCTCCTTCATTCAAAACAGTCACTTGGCAAACCAGCAACATATCTGTTCTGCCTAACTCACCTGCTGCATTGTGCTGGTGGTAGTTGATGAGGTCAGGGATGGAGTCAAACACGTGCTTTTCTGCCAGGTAGTATCGCTTGGGAAAGTCAGTGGTCTCATTGATGTGATAATGCTTTATAACAGGATTGTTGTCCGTGCTGAAAAAGAGGAGGTTTTCTTTGAGAGAAAATAGCTTGCAGCTAAAAGACAGGGATTTGGGGTATAAACAGAAACAAGTGAGCAAAGGGGAGAACCTTCCCCCAGAAAGAATGGGAGAGGAGCAAGGAGTGAGCTGCAGTTGCTAATGAACTCTGTGTACTTGTATGTTCTCCCTCTCACATGCAGAAGGTCTCATCTCAAGAGAAGGGCTGAGGTTTCCTGATAAGAGAAGGTTGTGTACTAAGTTTCTCTGCCTCTTCTTTGTGAAACACAGCTTTCTGCCCCATCACTGAAACCCCTTCACTTGTCTTGCACTACCCACCTCTGGCAAGTCCAGCACACAGCCCATGTTGTTCCCACTGACACTTCAGTTCAGGGGACAATGCCACCAGAATGATGACCCCAGTGATGTCCAAAGGACTATTTATGGGCACATATTTAGCTTCAGGGAGAAGTGGAGCCTTTAATACACTTTGGGACTGGCAGCTGACTCTTCTGCCTTTTTTGGAAGTGTTTTCCCTCTATCATTCTCATGAGCCTTCTGCTCTCTCGTTATAATGCCAAAACAACTATACAGAGATTACACACTCATAGAAGCCATTTCATTGATGTAATTGATGTGAAAAGCTGCTGAGCTCAGCTGTACCTCAATGCTTTGGTGAAAACAGAGACTGTGTACATGCCAGGCTGCCTCGAATCTCTCACCATGAAGGCCCCTTCTCTACCCTGGAACAGGAGCAAAGGAAAGAAAACTGGTTAGAGACATAATGGAAAAAAAAAAAACCAAAAAAAAAAAGTAGGCTGGGGGCAAAGCTGTGCTTATTTCAGCCCTGTCATGAAGATGTGCTAAATATTTAGGGAAAAAAAGAGCTATCACCCCACTGACAGAGGTTGGTGTGTTCCATGCACAGCTCTGGTGGCTGCCCAGGGCCTGCAGGTCTCTCTTAGGTGTTAGGTGCTTTTAGCTCAGCTTCCTCTCAGAGCTCTCAGAGGAAATGAGACTTAGGCACTTGTGCTGAGTACATGTGGGTGTGCCTCTCTGTCCCTCCAAATCTCTCTGGAAATTCTGAACCATTGACTGCCCTCAGCCCTATCTGACAGAACACATGTTCAATGAAATGTGTGGCCGAGTGGAAAGGCAAACCCCTCTGAGTGCTGCCCACGGAGTGAGCAGCCACAGAACAAATCACAGTTTATCCAGCACCAGAAAATCCATCTGGGAGTGTAGGAATGATAATTTACCAATGTACCACGAATTGGAAAACCTTGGACATGACCCTGCCCTTTCATAGGTACACCAGTCATCCAGTATCTAAACACAAGTGGGTAAGAAAGCAATCCTCCTGCAGTCTGGCACGCACAGAGCAATTTTTCTTTTTAACTTTTCACTGTAATTGTTTTCCAATCATCTGAATGCTAAAATGTTTCATAGGACATGATCCCACTGGCCCAGATGGATCAGATGGCAAAGGAGATTTAACAACACAGTTTGGCTGGAATGTGCTGTACTGACCTGTATATGGTAATAAACCCCACATTTTTCTTCTGTTTGCAGATAAAGAAGATTTTCATCTGGCATCCCAAGTGCCTGTTTTATTTCACTCCCTGCTCCTTTGCTTTATGTGGTAGGTTTCCTCCATTTTATCTCTTCTACCCACCCACAACACTTGATGCAGAGCAAATCCACCAAGTGCACCCTGCCTGGGCCTCCTTCCCTAGAGCTTTGATCAGCTCCAGCTGAACACAGAGGCTGAGCTGCTCCTGCAGCCCCAGGTATGAGCTGCTGGCTGTGCAGCTCTGCCCAGGTGGGATCAGCCTGCTGAGCTGTGAACTTCCAGGGCTGGCCCTTCAGTGTCTGCACAACATCTGCTGCATCTGCACCACACAATATCTGGCACAGAAAAGCTCTGAACAAGCTGGCTCTGCTGCTGTAGAAGCATTTAATCACACACAGTGAGGGCTTCAGGACTGGAGGTGGGCAGGTTTTGGTGGCAGCATCCTGCCCAAGTTACTCTGAGCTCTATTCTTGCCCTTCCTTTCTCAGCTGACACCAAGCCTGGCCAAAGATCACTCACAAACTTGGCCACATTTCTGGGGGGAGCTGTGAGGTTTCCAAGGCGTTGAACCAGAAGTCTCTGCAGCCACATGAGGATAGTTACCACAGAAAAGTCATACTGGTAGGACCGAAAGAAAAAATATCATCACTGAACCATGTGTGGACTTTTCCTCTAGTACTGTGTACAAGAATTTTTAAAACAGCACAAAAATGCTGCTATTTCCATAAAATACTACTGTTCCAGGAAGGAACACTTTATTTGTGTTTATTAACAGGGCCACCTGTTAATGTAAGAGCTGATTTAAAAATTAAGGTTGTGTTTACGTGGAAAACTTGAACAAGAAGCTTATTCTTTGTATTTTCAGTACAATCTTCACTGGAAAACTCTGGCTCAAATGAAAAATTAAAGATGTGTGCTTACATGCACACACATAATTAGAAAAACAAAACCCACAGCCATACTTTTGGCTTTCACCCAAAATACTTCAGCACAAGATTGGTTAGATTTTCAGAGAACTACTGGCATCCACAGGCCTCCTGCAGAGACAGAAAAGATGAGCTAAAATCATAGTTTTCAGCTGGCACAGTGCTCTGAAGCAGTGTTCTCCTCCAGTTCCAGTTACTGGGTGTGTTTGGATGGCACAGCTCCATCCATGCTCAGCTAACATGGGGATAAGGGGAGTGTGCTGGTGGTCCTTTATCTCACATCACACACTAAGGACACAAACAGAGCAGGAACTCAGTGTTCATCTCTCTTACACACAGCAGCTCTTGCAGGCTTCATTTGTCATTAATTAATTATTATTTCCCACTCACCCCACACATAACACTGGTTTACCTCATCCCTGAGCAGTGTTTCTGCCTTGCTTCTGCTGATGTTCTTATTGTACCACCTGAAAACATCAAGACTCCGAGTCAGCATTTCTAGGCCAGGAAAGTTTCTCCTGAGAAGCTTCTGAATGGAGCATCCCCAGGGTGGAATCTGAGGTGGGGTGGGAGCATTTGAGCTTCAAATCCAGGGCACTCAGAGGTACAAGAAAAGCACAGGCACAACTTACTCATAAACTTGCAGATTCTCAGGTGATTTTTCCACCAGGTAGCTGCTTGGCACGTAGCCTTCATGCCTGTTGAGAGGCAAGACAAGTGTGAGTGTGCTGACAGACAGGATTTGCTCTGCATCTGTAGGAGTCAGTCTTGAAAGCTTTGCCTGCTCATTGCATGATAAAAGTGCTGGTGGGGATGTATTGAGTGGGGTTACTGGAGAAGATAACAACTGATTGCGCCTCTAAACTTGGAGAGTTTCACAATTTTCCCCCCTGTGTATCACTGCAAATATCAGTCTGAATTGTTTATTGCTGTAAAATTAACTTTCAGATCCTTTTCTTTAGCTGCCTGAAGCAACAGCAAATGGAAGAAGGTTACCATAAATAACCTTCCATCACTTTTTCCCTGTAAATAAGAGGATGCTTTGCAAAAGCTGAACAAGAGGGAATAAACATGTATGTTAATGGAAGAACAAACTAGAATTAGAAAGGATTTGCACATTGGCTGTTGAAAAGGGACTTACCCATTCTTATCTTGAATCAGCCACCAATGTTCCTCAGAGCTGTCAATCACATAATATTCCTCATTATATTGTAACGTCAGCTCCTGTGGGTTCTGGGCTTCATAGTCATATATGGCTATGACCACTGCTTCCCTTGGGTCCAGCAGCAATTTCTGCACAAATTAAGCAAAAGGCTCATCACATTCATATTCATGTTAATATTCATATTCATAAAAAGCAGTGGCATGCTCTCTAAAGTGGTATTTTCCTTGCAGCACTGGTGTCCCCTGGGTTTAAAAGGCTCAAAGCACCCCAGACCATTTAGTGGAGTGTGGTGGCAGCAAGAGAATCTTTGGGACTTTAAAAAAATGAATTTCATGTGAAAATTTCAGTTGCACAGAAAATGCCCAGGGAATGTTATCACAGGTGAAATCCTAGGTCACTGCACTGTGGTGAACATTGATAAGGACATATTCCCCACTGGTAGTTCATCACTCAGGGCAGGACACTAAGGACAGCATCACTGCACTCACCCAGTTATCCTCAGGAGTGGGAGGAAGAGGCTTCTTTGAAGCTGAAAAGAAATCAAGAAAGATAATTTGAAGTAGGTGAGGACAAAACCAAGGGAGAAACCACCAATGCAATGAATTGATACAGGTGATACAAACCCACTGAACAGTGAGCTTTGAGACTTTAAAAACAAGACCTGCCTACAACTACACAGTGAATCTCAGCAGGGCTTGAAACTGGGGTGCAGATTGGTTAAGGCATCAAGGTAAAAAATACAACGAAAATGTTTCTTGGGTGAAGAATGATTGACCACTTGTGTTCATTTTCAGGAGACAAAGTAAAGATTATGCTTGGCCATTGAAACCACAGAGGAAATATGGTTTTGTTTGGTTTGGTTAAAATAGGACTGTTGAATGCATTTATCTCAAGAAAGTTGTTATGGCTTATTGACTGACCACAGCTGATCAAGTTCTTAGTTCTCCATCTCATTCCAAAACCAGCTCCAAGCATCACATAGAGGAAAATGTGAATTCAACAAAAGAGAATTCCACGTACAGTAAAAGGTAAGCCAGAACATCCCAAGAAGCCAGGAACATGTCTCTTTCTGGAAATCTCACATAATATTTTTTGATGCTCTGTACAAAAGAGATTCAATCCTCTACTTTCACTAGGAATAAACATTTCCCATGTCAGGATGGTCTTAACAAGTCCCTTACCATTTTTGGTGGGGTCATATACCACACAGCCAGCTGCCATCTTCTCTGTCTGAGCACAGCATCTCCACTTGCCATCCAACCAAAAGTCTGGATGACACTTTGAAGCCAAACTGTTGTTGTATCTGACTTCTGAAAACCATTAGGGGAAGAAAAAGAAGGGGGGAAAATAATTTATTTACATCCACATTCATTCTAGAAGTCATCTAAAACTAAATGGAAATAATCTGCTCTTTAAAGAAGCTTCTGCAGGCTTGTTTCAAGAGACTGTTCACATTCTCCAAAGGAGGGGACTGTCTACAAATGTTGAATGAGAAGAGGTGATAAAGTAGAAGCTTGGAGTAGGGGAATAACTGCTTGCAAGAGTCAGTGCATGAACTTCACAATATCTCCATCAGGCACAATGTTTTCAGAGGGAACAATACAGCAGCAGTGCTGTAAAACAGAAAAAAGCTGTGACAGAAACCTGGTGCAGTTTTTATGTAACTAATTGACACCTTCCTCACATCAAGCACTCTGCTTGTCTCTGCCCCCAGTGTTGGTTACTGCAGCAAGTGAACCACAGCACAATTCAGGAGGTGAACAGGAAATGAAAGCTACCCACAAAAATGTTCCTTAATAATCATGATTCTCTAACAAGGTTGTCATCTAACCAAAAAAAATCTATTAATAAGAGCTGAAAATTTTTCTGTGTAGAAAAGGTTATTTAAAAAAAATTAGCCATAGGAAAATCCTTGTCTCTTCCTGAAGAAGAAACGTCAAATGACAATAATTCATTAAGAGTTTATTCTAGAAAGACACAAATCACAGAACCCCAGAATGGATCAGGCTGGAAGGAACCACAGTGGGTCATCTGGTCCAGCCTCCCTGCTCAAGCAGGGTCATCTTAGAGCATGTGGCACAGATGGTTCTGGAATATCCCCAGGCAGGGAGACCTCCCACCCTCTCTGGGCAGTCAGTGTCCAGTCACTGCACAGGGAAGTTCTTCCTCATGTTCAGGTGGAACTTCCTGGGCATCATCTCTGCCCATTGCCTCTTGTCTCATTGCTTGGCACCATCAAACAGCTGGAATCCATCCTCTGACACTTCCCTGAAGACACTGACAGACATTAAGGTCCCCAAATAAACCATCCCACATCCAAATTCCCATGTCTGCTGAAAACACACCCACCAGATTTACAAGCATTTCGATTTTATAACCCACCACCTGGGTTATAAACACTTTGACTGCTGAGATTGGAGACATTGACTCCTCCTGCTCATTTTCTCAGCATTATTTGTGGCAAATCTGGTCAGACCTAAGCCACAGCTGGGTGGGCAAAGGGGTATTTTACCTTCCTTGAGCGTGAGGACCCATCTCTGCCGGCTCTCGCGGTTGGGGGCAAACACGTAGAGGATGTAGCTGTCATGGACAATCTGGAGAGGGGACAGAGAAAGCAGCCAGCTATGACAAGCAATCCCAGATGCACTGGTCACAAGGGAGCCACCCAAGGAAAGAGGCAGCAGCCCTCTTACCAACAAGCTACGTGCCAAATGATGATGTGGGGAAGTGGAGTAGCAGGGGCTGTTCAGAAGCAGCTCTTAACCTCACTAACTTGGATTATTTAAATTGGAGTAGAGGTTCTGATCAAGAACGCAATGTGGGGTTCATTAATGACTGCACTGTGAAGGAAATGCTACTGAAATACAAAATGAAGTGATGTCTCTCTCAGTGTGGTCAACAGACAGACTCACCTGGAAAGGGTATTTGTACTGACAGGGAATGATGATGTCACTTCTCACAATTTCCACACATTTAATCCTGGAAAGTTCCACAGAACCCTTCAAAGTCCCTTTTTTCTAAAAGACAGAGGAAAACACTTGGTTGAAGCTAATGATTGTGGATTAAGTGAATAATTAGACCAGACTCTTGTGTCCGTGGGAGATTTAGTTTAATGGAGCAGAAGCAAATTAACTGATTATGTAAGACATTAAAAAATTTAAATAATTCTTATATTGGGCATATCTATATGAATTCCCATACACATACATATATACACATACATATATTTCAACTCAGCACATGGATTTTAGAGAACCAGTCAAAGCCTTTATTTGAAATTCAGCTTTTACATTTTTTATTCCAGCAAAATGAAATCCTGTTTTAACCAAAAAAAAGGCTATTTTCATTAAATTTTCAGTTTACTAATACCCCTGTTTCATACTGAAAAGATATAAACCAATAAATACTTTATTAAAAAAAGTTTTGGTACTGAGAATTTCCAAACTATTCGTTTAATCCAAAATGTACATTTTTACTGTATCTGTCTTCCAAAAAACAACATTTCGCTATTTTTGTTTCATCTGGCTATTAGCTAAGAAAAAAACAACAGGGAATTTTGAAATAAATATTATCCTCAAAAACTTGCCAACAAAGCTGTTTCTCTGGCATCCTCTGCTGTGCTTCCATTCACCAGGTGTTTGGGTATATCAGGTACCCAAGTAACAGTATGGGCAGTGGGGAAAGAGTAAAAAGAGCAGACATTCATGGATCCCAGCTGCCTTGGTGTACCCTGTTCCCTGTGGAATCCTCACCCATGGCTCCATGGCCAGTGGCACTCAGCTTTGGCACGAGAGGGGTGAGGGCAGCTGGTGGAAGTGGAGCTGAGGCTCAGCCTCTGGTGCTTCTGCAGGATCCACTACACGAGGCTGCTCTTCAGAGCGAGCTGGTTTCCTGTTTTGGTTCATTTTCAGTAGGGATTAAGCACTAGCTGTCCCCCCCCCTCAGCTTTGGGACAGCGTGACGGAAATCAGTGAGGTTTAAGAGCACCAAAACACTGCAAAGCTTCTGTTTTCCAAACACTGCCAGCAGGAGAGAGCCTGAACTTCAGCTGCTGCCTTGTACCTGCCACAGGTTATCACTCAGAGACTCAGCAAGACTTTGGCAACCTTCTGACCCTCCCTTGGGCCCCAACTCTTTGTGTCTTACACCCTCCAGCTCCCTCTTGTCCCTTTTTCCCTCTGTCACCACCGCCCTTCAGCTCTGCCCTGCTGGCAGCACCCATCCCCACCACTGTGCCAACCCCACTGCTGCTCCTCTGCCACTTTCAGAGTTAAATTCAGCCTAAACCAAGCAGCAGCTCATGCCTCTGGAGGTGGGGGGAGGTTTGCCACAGAGCCCTGTCAAACAGCCTCCAAACAGAGAGGCCCTGAGGCTCCCCAAGCGTCATTCTTGCATGACTGGCTGGGTATTTTGCCTCTGTATAACTGGACTTGAGGCAAAAGAGGAAAATTATTACAGTGTGGTCTCACATTGCTCTTGCTGGCCTTTGCTGGTGCATTTGTGGTTTGTATTTGTATTTGCTTGCAGTTTAACCAGTGTCTCTGGATTTACTGCCAGGACTGTCTCCTGTAGACATCTGCCTGTGTAGCTCTTTGGGGTGTGGGATTCTTCTAAATCAATAAATCCAAGGCTTTAAAGCACCCCTAAATGTAAATGCCAATTAACTCTCAAGAGTGCTGGCAAGCCTTAGAAGGCCTTACTGCACCCCATTTTCACCATCTATTTCCTTTCATTCTTATCTAGTCACTTCTTTCAGACTTGGCTTCCCCTGTCTCTTCTTCAAAACCTCCTCTATCATTTGTTCTACCCCAGGGACTTCTACCCTTTTGATGAGGCACAAAGCCATTTATATCCTATAAAAACCTTCAATTTTGCTTGCTCTGAACCCTCCTTCATCTCATTCCTTTGAAGTCCCGGGGTTTACCCACATGCATTCCTCCCCTGAGGCTTTAGCAAGCGATGCTGTGCCAGGCATAGGCTCTGCTCTTTCCCTGCACACTGGGTTTTGTTGATGCTTTTCTGGACTCTGCTGAAAGACAGGGTCCAGGCTTCTCAAGGAGCTTTGTGCAGTTGCCCTGCAGCTCTCATGACCCACTGTGTTCCTTTTAATTACACAATTCAGTGATGGAAGGCCCTCATAATCTCATGTTGCAGCACAACATTGGTGTGTCTCACAGCCAGAGCATTGCCCAGCAGATCCTCAGCTGATGGGACCCTGCTGATAGAAAGCAATTACAGTCCTCTAGCAGGACAAACAACTGGAATTACCACTCACAAACCAGGAATTACCCAGAAACTGGGATGGAAGCTAAACACATCCCTGCTTTTGTGGTGTTTGACCGCACTTTAATCCAACAAAAGCAACAGGGCCATTTGGGAGAAGGGGAGAGTAAAAGCCTCTTGAAAATGGCCTCTGAAAAACCTCAGAGACTTGTTCCTAAAAGGGAGAGACAAAACATGATGACAGTTTTGTTGTTTCCAGTCTACCCAGAATATAATTAGGTAGATGTTTTAGCTGGCTGGTCAGTAAAAGCATCAGTGGTCTTGCTGTGAGCCATGTGTGGAAAGAACCAGGGCAGGCGGCTGTGCCATGAGGAGAAGCACACGTGCTGCAGCTCAGCCCATCCTGATTTCTTTCTTTTGGTACATGATTTGTAATATATCCCTTCTGGGAACAGCTCTGAAAGGATCTGGGTGCATCACAAGCCCAGTGCATTGGTATCTTCATCTTTGGTACTCCCCCTCCTCTTGCCCCACGGCTCCATCAGCTCTTTCATTGATTAATCCTTTGGTTTGTCTCTGCTGCATAAATCAGATGACTCTGGTGGTCCCTGATTGCTTTAGATGCTGGGATAATTGATCATGGGACAATGGACACAGCCCTACCCTGCAACACAAGGAGCATCTCCCTGTGCCTGCTTGAGGAATGAGCTGCCTGGCATCTCTCACGTGCTAAAACCAACCACCAGCCCTGCTGCTCACCCAAAAATGTGAATTGATTCTCTCCAGCCCAGGGACAGGGGCAGGGACGTGGAGCTCATGGTGAGAGGGCAGGGAGCTGTCAGTGGCTGCTGCAGGTGACACAGGTCTGCTTGTGATCACACTTCCTAACCATGGCCCTGCACCCTCAGGCTTCACAAAGCTCTGAGATCTTGTAAGATACGGGGCTGAAAGGCTCTGCAGCGAGTGTTTGGGCTGAAGGTTCCTCGGTGGGTGCTTACAGGTTTTGCTGAGCCCTGCTGTGTTTATCAAAGGGCCCAGGCAAAAGGTGTAGCCACCAGGGCTGGGAGCAGAGGGAAGGGAGAGGAGAGGCAGGGGAGGGCAGAGCCTCATCTCAAGGAGCAGAGGAAGAGACCAAAGGCTGCATTTCTTGGCAGGAAGGCAGCAACCTGTGCTTCATAAAGCTGGCTTGGTTCAAAAGTTGCAAAACCACTTGTGTCTTCTTTCTTTTGTTCTGGTGAGGGGAAAACCAAGCCATCCAGGATTCATGTGGCCCCAGTCTCCTCAACAGCAGTCCCTGCTGAGGTCTGTCCACGCTGCAGCTTGGCTTTCCTTGCCCAGTGGTGTTTGTGTTCACCCTCTGTCTCCCCATCTCCTGTGCATCTCCTTGTGCAAGGCTGGCAATGCCTCCTTGGCAGGAGGGTAGGGGAAAACTGATTTATAGCTGGGGTGGAGCAAGGTAGGAAATTCCAGTCCTCAGCAAGCTCGACCACAAAAACATTTCCATCAGTGAAAGCATTTAATGACCTTCTCTGTACCATCAGGGTTTGGGTTTTTTGTAAGAATCTGAGCCAAACTTCATTCCCTGTTGTCACTTACTGTCTCGACTAAAAAGAGCAATACTTAATTGGTGATTAAGTAGATGAAGGATGTTTGCTTTGACCCTGAGTCACCTGTTCCCTGTCTCTCTGCTCTAGCTGGGCTCAGTGTTCAGCCTGAACAGAGGCAGCAGCTGATTTTGAGGGTTGTGCAAGGTGGAACTCCCCATGGCAGAGAGCTCAGCTGGCTGGGTCAGCTTCAGCCTTTTAAATGAGTGACGTGTTCCTGCCTTTCAAGGAGTTTTCTTCAGGCCTTGCTGAGCTTCTAAAAGATTTTGGAAAGGAATTTCTTGATGTAGAAATAGCAACCAGAAGCTTATGAGTTATCACTGGAACAAGATGGAATTATTTTTAAGGGTAGCCCTCCTGCTAAAGTATTTTTCCACTGACCAAAAGACTTGAGCTTGAACTTGAACCTCCTTGAACACTGTGTTGATACAATTACTTTCTATCTCTTATCATATTCCTTATCTGTGGAATGTGCTGCTTTTCTCATTAATAGTTAGGATATTAAGAACTGTTGAAAACTGAATTCATATCAACTTTGCCTGGACAATATCTTCATTGGGTATTTTGTGAGTTTTCTCACAAAAATGTGAGTTTTCTCACATTAGGAACACTGATAGTTTCAGGGTTTATGGGAAATAAAACAATGTAGTCAAGTTTTAATTTGACTCTAAAAACTAAATTGAGCTAATAGATTTTTAAAAGAAAATTGTAAGGGATTTTGCATTTTCTGTCATGCTAACTGTTCTAAAGGAAACTTGAAGAGGAGTGATAATTGATAACACTGGGATTTTCTGTTGAACCTTGGCTGTTGTGTTATATTTTAATACCACCGATTTTTGCTATATTTGATATTTTGGTATTTTGCTATATTTTATACTTAAATCCCTAAATGTGTCTGCTTGTCTTACCTGTCCATCATGACTAGTTCATCCTTCAGCTTGAACTAAAAGAATAAATAATTTTTTTTTGCTGCTGTTTTCACATCTAAAGAACATGAAGGTGTTTTAGGGGTGGGCACACCCTGGATGCAGAGTGCACAGAATTGTGTTAAATAACAAAACCATCTGCAACTGGTGCTTGAGATGCCTCCATTCAACTATTTACTATCCTTACACAATCCTACACAATCCAATCCACCCTTGTAATTCCACCAAATCCAATTCCAAAATTCACTTTGGCTCAAGTCCAAGATGGTTATCAGGGTGCCCATCTCTACAATCAGCACAAGTGGTTGGACAAGAAAATCAATACCATCATCAAGAAACAGAAGGGGAAAAAAAAAAAAAAAAGGAAGATTCTTGGCTTTCAAATGAGCTTTCTAATATTATGGAAATAAGCCTTTTATGTTACATAAAAGCACATGGAACAGCTCCTGAATACTGTATTAGTTTCTTCAAAGCTGTTCTTGACTCCAGCAAAGATTGGGAGTGGTGGATTGCAGTGAATGAAGGATTCAGTGGAAGAAAAGAAGCTAAATTAAATCAACTATATGACATCACTTTTTGATGAAAAAAAATCTAAGCTTTAAGGCTAAAATTAAAAAATCAGCCAGAAAGGATGAAAGAGTATAGAGCAACAGGCAGGCATTGCAATAAAATAATTACAACGTTGATTACAATATAAAGCAAAGTCAAAGGCACTGGAAGCAAAAAATGGTCACAATAGAGAAGTCTAATAAAAGGTAGCTATTAGGAAACCTCATATTTATTGTTATATATTCAAATTAGGAGGTACTCCTTCCTTCTTAAAGATATAAAAGAAAGCATGGGTTGAAGATTTTGCTACATCCTCAATGTTCTCTGACAGAAGGAAGATTTGAGCTTTGTAATTTTAACAGACTGGAAGTATTTGACATTTGCTGCACAAACATTGCTCAGAACGAATTAAAATATTTCTTCAAAAACTAAAGGCTAACAAATATACAGAAAAGGACCTATTATGCACAGAACTGGGCAGGAACAGAAAGGGCAAGTAGAAAATTATTATAATCATATTCTGGAAGGTAAAATTAGTTATTCCAGAAAAAAAAGGAGCTATTTTTATCACCAGACTTTACCACATGTTTGTGTAGTTAGAAAGGCCACAGACACCAGCCACAGAGAACCTGCATTTTGCTCAAATGTCTGACAACAACACCTGTCTAGACAACATCACCACCTTGAATCAGGATGCTGCTGCAGGAGTCGTGAATGAGAACAGCAGCAGACAGGAACTTTGCAAATATCCAGAAAAATACTGGGTAGGATGGACTGGAATAGGTTGATGAAAGATGTGGAACCTCTGTCCTTGGCTTTGAAGCAGTGGCCAGTCAATGTTACAGCCAACCTGTCCTGGTGTTGGTGACAGTCCTGCTCGGAGTGTCACCAACACCAAAAAAAATCTGAATAAATGAATTTAAGAAGTGCTCTCCAACCAGCATTGCCATGACTCTGTGATTTCACAATAGAAACGAGGCTCATTATGGCAAACAATTTCAACTTCATCCTCCAGCAACTCCAATAATATAATTTGGATTATTCAAAATTCCTGTTAAGTTTTTAGAAATATACTAGACATTAAAACACAGATTTGTACTTTGTCTCCATATTATTTAGGGTTGTATTGATTTTATTTCATAAAAATTGATTGAAATGGGTGATGCAGTCAGAAGCCTGACTTCTTTGTGGGTGATATGTGTATTATTACTAAATTAGTTGGAGATATGCATCAGAAAATAAGTGGCATTGCAAATTCTGGCAAGCAAACAGTCCTAGTTAATAAAGACATGGCAGGTTATGAAGAATGACATATCTATTCTGATGTATTTATTTGGAAGGTTGTCTTTAAAACCATAATTAAATTCCCTTTAGGTGAGGACTGCAGCTTCATGACTGCTAAGGAGAAATATCCCTGTAGCCTTTTTGCCTGCTAAATTGTTCAGAATAGACAAAGCAATGAGAAATTGTATGAATGACCACTCTAACCAACAAGAAGACCAGAATGCAGATCTTCAGAAGAAAAGTTTATTTTGTTTACATTAGAGTCTTGAGGAAAAAACCAAGTTGGATTCTGTGTCAAATAATCAAGGTGAAAGGCACTGGACTGAGGAGCAAAGCACTGCTTTTTGTCCCATGGCTAACTGGCCTGCTGCAAGCAACCCCACATATAGAAAATGCTACAGAGCAGGTGGAGCATTTCTGGGATGCTGATGAAAGTCTTTTCAGCCAAGTTTATTCATTTGTTCTCATGTAACAAGAGACTGAAAGCAGATTTCAAGGCTCACTGAAGTGCCATCTTTGCCATTTTTATATGTGAGTATCAAAGATCTGAATGAAAGAGCCCAGGACAAGGCTGACTCATTCTGTGTGACCTCCTGAGCATCTGACCAGTGTAGGAAGAATTGTGCTAATGTAAATGAAAAAAGAACGTGGCCTTTTCTGGGTGAGCCTTTCATTGCTGCCTTTATCATCTGGACTAATAACAGCCCCAAAGTGCATGAAAATATAAAATTTCAAAATATTTATGTGCCTGAAGGATTTACCAAGGATCATAAGCTGTTGGGTGAAGGGGATATAGATAATTCACCAGTTCAAGCGCTTTTGCTGCATCTAAGTAAGGACACTTGAAACTCTGTCCCAGACACCTCCCCAAAGGGATTCATTTCTCTGCTGCTTTTGCAGAGCAGAAAGTGTACCAGGACCCTGAGAGTATCACAGTGTCTGAATTATCCATTATTGCAATGAGGATCAAACTCATTGAAACAGTTAAAATTATTACCCCCATGTGCTTGTTTACTCACATGTACAGTAGCTACAAAATCAGACCCTGAAACAAATAATTTTTGCCTTTGGAATTGATTTGCATGCCATAATAAAGACACTTCTGATGTGTTTTAGCAGAGATGGGGGCTGAATGCATGTGCCTGTTATCAGGGCTTTGCTTTATGTTAAGACAGCCCTGCATTGTGCACTGCATAATGAATTCCAGAAAACACAGCTTCTTATTGTTGTCAGTTATTGGGGGCTCATTCTCCTAATGAGACATGTAAATATCTTTCATTAACATTAAGGGCCACTGTGTGCTTGGCCCCTGAGGAGAACAGGGCTCTCTGTCAGCTGTGGCAGAAAGATGAAAATTACAATGAAAATGCCATTACAGTTACTGCAAAAAACCCTTGCCTTTATGATGTCAGTTGTCTCGACAGCTTTGGGTATCACTTGCAGAAATATCCCTGTAGCCTTTTGGCCTGCTCATTTCCTTATTTTGGACTGATACAAAAAATTCTTTAATGTTGTTTTATAACTTTGATTTAAAAATGCAGAGAAAGGGACGGGGTGTTAAACCCTGTTAAATACAGGTAGACTGTATAAACCCGTCTTTAATGCATTATTGTGCACTTTAAGTCAATTGACTGAAATCAGTGGGGCTTCTCAAACTTTTAAACAGTTCAGTAGTTGTTTTACCTGACTTTGTGCACAGGCTGTTGCTACTGACTGACCAGACACTGGAGAGATGGGAACTATACAGTACAAAACTCTGAGAACAGGAATCCACCCGACAGGTTGGTAAGGGGTTCTTAAAGAAACCTATTGAAAACCCTTGGTGAAAACATCCCCAGAGATCTCCCTTGAAAAATCCATGCTTTAAAATCCCAGATAATCGCTGAGCCCATCCATGTCAGTCCATATAGCACCTGAGGATGCTCCCCTTCACTGCAGCCAGCTGTCAGCAATGTCCCTAAACCTCCAGAGCAGGGCCACCTGCAAATTGTCCCCTGGCAACAGTGACAGTCTGCTCTGACCTCTGCCAGCCCCAGAAATTATCTGAGAGAGTCCCTGTGGAGCAGAGCAAAGCAGTGCCAGGGACTGCACCAGACAATGAGCACCAGATCATTGATTTCAACACCTGCACATGGTGCCTGGTCCTGGTGCACTCCTGGGAATGTCACAGCCCATGTGCTGGGCAGGGATCATTGGAATCCTCCCTCCACTGGCTGTGAACTCAAATGCTGTGGGTTCCCTCCATTCTGAGCACAAAACAAGATGGTTCTTGCATGGGCTGCCCTAAGCTTTCCTCTCCAGAGCAGCAATGGCCTGACCACATAGAGGTCTCACCAGAATGCTCTAATTTTGATTACTGAAGAGGCTAATGATCAGTTCTGGGAGTGTTTCACAGGACAAATTCTTCTCTCTCTGCTTTGTGACAAATTCTTTTCGTGTAACAACCTGATTTTGAGAGAGAAGAATCTGTTTGTTTGAGAAGAAAAATCAGCATTTCATGGAACATCAGCTCTGTTATTACAAATATACCACCACACCTCAAATGTGCACAAGGTTCTAAAGTTGCACGTGCATTTACCTTCACATGTCTATACATATATAATATATAAGACAAAGTGGCTAATACACCAAACCCTCATCTCACCTACATGACCTTTTGGAAGACTCAGAGGGAAAATTTCCATGAACACAGAGTGTGTGAAGTCTATGACCCACTGAAAGTCACCAAGTCAGATTTTCCAAACTATTTCAGTCCCTAAAGATGCTGACAAGAAACCTACTGCAAAAGTATCTAGTCAGAGTTATGTACAATTCATGTCAAGACCACCAAGACTCAGAAATCACCAAAGAAAACCAGGAGTGAACATTTCTCTAAACACCTACACCGACAGCAAAATCATTTAGAAGCTTTTCAAAATTTAGCCCCAAGTAATTAAGTGGAATAGTTATAATGGAATTTAAAGTCTTAGAGAAATGACATTTGAAAAATAGTTTGGAGAACAGACAAAGATTGTCTCAAACCACAGGCAGTCACAGTATGCAGCAATGAATAGTGTCCTGTTTAAAATGGAGGTGAGAAAAACATGGACTATAAAGTAAAAGCAAGAAAAACATTTCATTGGGCATATTTGAGAGAAATGATATGCAGGTGAAAATTACTATTAACCTTTAAACCTTTTAACCTTTAAAGCTGGTTTGTAACTCCAAATAGGTTGTGATAAAATATGAGGGTGCATCGTGCTTTTCTTTTATTGTTGGGTACTGTTGCTACTTAATTTTCTTAATTTTTGAGCAAGATCAGATAGGCTGAAGTTGCCAGTGCTGGATCCAAGGCAGCACAGTTCTTCTCTGCCTACAGGAACAGTGCCTAAGCATAATGGATTAACAGCACGTTCAGGGACTGTTGGAAAACAAGCAAGATTATTTACAACCGTAACGAGGCTCCACAAACATCCAGCTAAATAGAAGGAAATAATTCTCACTTCACTAGAGCACTAAACACAATAGGGTGCACAGATTGACTTCTAATTTTCTTCATATTTAGCAAATCAGCAAAATGCAAAGTGGGGAAACAAAGCCTGGCCTGAGCCTGGATCTCATCATCACAGCCCATCTGAAGCTAGCTCCAAAGACCACGTTGCATATGGCAGCTGAATTTATTTTAAAATGCTAGACAGATCTCCTACAAGCCATCAGCCTGATGCCCTGAAGAAAAGAATGAGAGTGAAGATGTGTGGATTATTTTTTCACAGTTACAATCAGGGTACACTTGTGACCTTCACAATACGCCTCTCCAGATCACCCCTGTCCCCATGAGGGAGCCAGGCACAGGCTCACACAGCTCTTACACACAGCCAGTGCCAAATTCCTACAATAAGACTAGATCCTTCCTATAAATTTGTTGTCTTCTTCTTCCATTTACACTAAATGCCTGCTGATCAGAAGCTCTAAATGACCCATTTGACCAATTTTTAGTGCGTGGTGCTGCAGCAAGGACCAGAAAAGTTAACAAAAATTAACAAAGAGCATCCTTCCCTCCATTAGCATCCTTCCCTCCATTAGCATCCTTCTCCCCATTAAACAAATTTCATCCTCCCTTTCATTACTCTGAGAGAGAAAACGACTGACGTACCCCGTGGCGATGTTCGTAGTAAGCCAGCTTGGATTTGGTCAGGACAAAGAAGCGCACTTTAAAGTTGGAGGGTGAAGTCCTTCTCTTCTGCTGGGATTTCTTGATCAGCAGCTCCTGCAGGAGCACACAGTTATTCATGGCTGAGCCAAGAATCTTTGTCTCCCAGGACATGGGAACTCTGTGCTGTGTGCCCCGTCAAAGAAAGAAACACGAGAAAGAAGACAGTTAATTTAAAAAAGAAAAAAAAAGTGTTCAAGAGGCAGCGTAGGTGCTTTTGAGCTTTATCTTCCCATCTACAGCAAAGCTTCCTTTCTGTCAGACCATAACCACATCCTCTCTGAAGCCATAAGTGAACAGCACCTGGTGAAATATACGCTAAGGTAAATGTTGTGGAAAAAAATAACACTTGAGGGACGTGCAGTAGATGTGAATCAATGATTAAGGATAAATTAAAGGGGTGTGGCATGATTAAGCATCTGTCTCCTACTGGCTCATCTGGTAAATAGAGTTATAAATGCACACACCCAACATGGATGTTCAGGATGAGTGTCCCTACTGTCCTCCTGGATGTAGATCACGCAGATCCATATTTCTGTAGATCCATATTTCTTTTGTGAAGGAATGATGCCTTTCCATTTGGAGTATTTAGCACAGAGATTTCATACAATGGATTTTGAGGGAGTCCCCCATGTAATGATTCAGTTGACAAGGTGGTGTTCGGTCAAAGGTTGGTCTTGGAGGTCTTTTCCAGCCTTAATGATTCTGTCATGATATGAAAATTCCTATTGTGTAAGCAAAGACAAATGATATCCAGGATATGCTTGTATAAAAAATGATAAATATTTGCAGTCAGTAGATATTTAAACTGACAGTTACAATAACCAATAATTTATTAATTATCAATGGTTACTTTTACTTGGGGATTACTGACTGCCTCAGGTGGATCAGGTGAGGCTGTGGCTGGATGCTGCAGGGGGCACAGGCACAACATGCCCTCTGTGGGTGCAATCAACACCAGTGCCATCAGCAGTGAAATGGGCACAAACACCCAACCAAACACATCTGGTTTCCTCAGGCCTCCAGGGGCTGTTCAGGACAGTCAGCACCAGGATTAATATAGAATTATAAAAAAATTATGATGTATCTAATGCTGTCATTACAGCACTGTTCTATTTTAAAACAAATGTAATTCATTTTTCACTGCTCCTTAATTTTTAATATTTTGTGTATTTTTTGTATCATTGATGTATTGATGTATGATTGTATTGCTGATGGTACTGGGGCTTGGAGAGATGGAGTCTGGTGGAACGTGGATAAACAGTATGGTATTTTCATTAATTTGATATTTCTGCAAAGCATTCCAATGTATCATTTATTGGTGCTGAGTTTAATGCAGCATTAGGGTTTAAGGAGGCAGCTCCATATTGCTGATGTATTTTTAGTGTTTGCAAGTTCAAAAGAAGATACTAGATTTATTTTAAATACAGTTAACGAGGAAAAAAATCAGAACAAATATTAGAATTGCAAAAAAAGTGAAGATTTGGATTAGTTTTAGGACAGTTCATGGACTGACTTGGGAACCACAGAATGTACTTTTTATCCCTCCCAAAACAAGAAGCAGCATATCCCCTCCTTGCTTTACATTTTTTAGGCATTAGGCTCCAGGGATCATCAAATGTTCTTTAAGAATTTTGTTCAATGCGTATTAAGAGTGTGCATTTGCCATAAAAATACAACTTAAATATAGCACAATGTACAGATTTGTAGAGCCTTTGCTTAAGACAATGCAGTACCATAGGACAGAAACAAGGGCAAACTGGCTGTTGCTCAGCTGATGCCTATATATATATATATATAAATAAAAAATAAAAATAAATTTAAAAAATAAATATGGTGGCCTTGCTGAAGACAAGGTGCAGCAGATATTGTAACATTTGTCATGCTGAAGTCCAGTAAATCTGTACCTCGTTTCTCAGCAGAGTGACTGAGTACCAAGAAACTCTTGCGGTCAGATGACACAAGTGTGTGATCTCCTAAAAAAGCATCACTGCTGTCAAGGGGGATTTCATACCTATTAGTACCTTAGGATAAATGCTCAGGCCAAATTTCCCATTTCTTCTACAAGCTGGTCTGCCTCATGCAGCACATGTGTCCAAAATATGCAGTTTGATGTGAGTTTTCTGGAATTGAGCCCTGTGTAAGCAGCAGCTATTTGGATAAATTCCAGACCTTGCACCTCCAAAATACAGGACCACTTTTGTGTGCTCATAAATTTCCTTATGCTTGAGAATTTGCTGGTTTAAATTAGACTCTGAGAACCTTTCTTGTAATTAATGAACCGAAAAAAGTGAAGTAGAATGCCCTGATAAACTTAGGGATTTCCCTGTGCCTGCAACAGTGAATTACCCCCAAAAAGGCTTGGATCTTGATCAACAAATATTTCACTTGAGTCAGTACAGTTGAGTTTATAATGAAAATTTTAATGGCATTGCATTTATAGCTAGTAACACTTGTTTAGGATTATGACTCTTTCCAGTCTCCCCTTCACACTAACGGTAGGGTATTAAGGACTTGGTGAAAAATCTTTGTAGCTTGGGCCAAAGCGGTTTGCAGTCTGCTGGCAGAGATGTACATGTTGTCTTATCAGAAAATTGAATATAAATAGAAATACAAGGGTGTGACCTTGCAGCTCTACAAAAGAAGAAGGAGTGCAGGACAGAAGAGAATTGAGAAGCCAGCACGGAAACCCCTGAGAGGAGAGGTGCTGTTGGAGATGGAGGATGTGGGGGAAGAGAAGATTAATCAAGGTGGTGAGTAGTGGGGGGAGAGCTAAGAAATTCTTTGAACATAGTGACTGGCAGCTTGATTTGTTCATGAGATAAGAGATGAGTTCTTAGGGGGGCACGGAGAAGGAGCAATTTGATCAAATACACAGATAAGGGGCTTGGCAACTGCACTGCATTTGGTGTAAACGTGGCATGATGTGACACCATGGCTGGCAGGAAGGGGCTGCAAGGGGCCAGGAAAAACGGGGAAGAGAGGAACAAGGAGAAACTGAGAATACAGATTGATACAACACTTGCAGAAAGATGCACAAGAAAATACAAAAATAACTGCAAGAAAATAATCACAGATTTTGGCCCGGAGTATAAGAACTAGCAGGATTGAGCAGGCGAGAGCAGCCACTCAGAGTATTCCATGGTTTTAAGTGAAGGTGGGCCAGCTAAGAGAGTAAACAGGGAAAATATGAAAGACTCTGAGGAAGGGAAAAAGTCAACACAGCCAGATTTGGTTAAACATGGGATTTGATGCAAATGTAGATTTCATTTAAACATAGGTGTTGGTTTCCGTGAGAGCTCAGTTAGAGCTGCTATCTAGTTCTGTTTTACAATAACTTTATCAGCT
The DNA here is from genome assembly GCA_013397555.1 of Urocynchramus pylzowi. Taxonomy (NCBI): domain Eukaryota; kingdom Metazoa; phylum Chordata; class Aves; order Passeriformes; family Fringillidae; genus Urocynchramus; species Urocynchramus pylzowi. The sequence continues at coordinate 93,321 of VZRH01007742.1, read as the reverse complement.
GATAATTCTACTGAACTGGGGAGGAAAGCAGTGGCTGGTGTATCTTTGTATCACTCTTGCCTGAGATGTACCCCTTCATTTTTCTTTTTTTTCACTTTAATTCCAAAGCCCATTCATAGCAAACTCACAAATGCTTGAGTGTAGCAAGCCAAAACCATAAAGGAATGCTAAGTCTAAAGAATGTATAGCCAGGTTGACACATATAAACAAAAAACATATGGTTTAAGAATTGTATTTATATTTACTTGTACATTTAGGAGAAAGTAACCTTTTTAAGTGTATTTGAATTTCAAAGATCATTATTTTCTGACTGATTTTTAACTAACATTCTTCATTCCTTTCAAAACATAAATCATTTGTCATTATCCATCTGGGTGAATAAGGGTTATAACCCTTTTAAAGAAAGCATTAGGCATTGAAGCCTTAGGCATTGAAGTGTTTCAGGACCCTTCTATAGTCGAGTAGGATATATAAATATATAGCTATATATATATAGGTAGAAATGCACCACTTGCCTAGGACCAAGTTGGCTGCAGAGCTGGAATATGTGAGGCTCTCTGCAGAGCTCTAGACACAAACTACTGGAAGGGCTCCTCAGGAGAGCTGGAATACCCCACTAACACAAGTACCTCGTTTCTGGAACCCGACCTTGTAGGATGGCACACTTCTATACTGAACGCTCCTTTCAAGAATTTTGGCAGTGCTTGATATTGCAAGGCACAGAAATTCTGTATCCTTTGTAGAGGAGAATTAAATATAAGGGTCCTGAATATCTAATACCACTGTAAAACTAAACTTCATGATGAGGGGTGATGAATTTTTTACATATTCTACATCTTCTCTGCTTCAGTGCTTTTATAAAGCTTGCTACCATGTACCTTTCAACACTTTTCTGTCCATATGCAGGAAAATCTGAAATATTTTAAATTATTCAGGTTGAAGTTTGAGCTGCTATGTGCTCTAAGTACTCCTCTGTGCTGAGCAAGATGAGGTTGTAGATAAAGTTCTTCTTATCAACTGTAGCCTCAGTAGACTTTATTTCTTTTAATCACCATTTTTCTTTCCTTGTTGCCCCTTGCAAACTGCTTTATTTCTGATTAAAAAAAAAAAGTTATTTAATGGATTGGATTTTTTTCATAGGGGTTTTACCCAGATTATGCAGCTCTCACTTTGATTACTGCAGACTGTGAAAATCTCCCCACCCGCACATCCTGCTCTGATACCAAGGTTTATGTCCTGAAGGCGGCAGAGAAATTTATGAAGTTAAATATAGGTAGTTTTTGTTTCTGTAAAAAACCAAAAAAGGCTGCAGCTCTCTCCACTCATAAATTGACATATATCCTTCTATCATGTGCAATATTTGGGTCAGGTTTGCTGCCTGGGTGCCAGCTCTTCCTTTACAGCAGCTGCTCAATATGATGATTATTACTCAACTTCTAAACTTCCATAATTCAACCCATTTTGCTACTTAGCTTAGAGTGTGAGAAACTCATATTTAGGTTACTCAGCTGTCCTGCTTCTTTAGCAGTTTATTATCACCCCAATAAGCATGGCTGCAGTAGACCCAAAGCACAAGACAGAAAGCTGCAGAAAAGGGAAGAATTAGCCTGGTCTTTATGAGCCAGCTGCATCCAGCTTTCCTTGAGGTCTTACAACTTCCCCTTTGAATCCCCTCACACTGCTCCCAGGGACCCAGGGAGTTGTAGAAGCAGAGCAAGATCCTCCTGTGAACTGTTTGGGAGCCCTGGGAAAGGGGATGCCTTGTTCTGAGAATCTGCTGGGAGGTTGTAGTGAATTATCCATCATTTGTCAAGTGAGTACCTCCCAGGACTGGCAGTAACACAGAGAACATGTTTTATACTGGAGAACTTGCACAGGGTTAGGACAGGCTTTTCTGTGATGAAGGGACCATTAATCCTTTCCTCAGCTGTTCTCTCTCAGGCAAAAGTGCAGAAAGGAAAATCTTGTTTCATGGGGGTCATACCCAAACTGGGATCTTGTTCCAGCTCCTTTTATTAGTGCCTGGCTATCGCGTCCTGTCTGTTTCTGTCTCCCTCTGAAGACAAAGGTGGGACTTGCACTGCTGGCAAAACGTGCTGCAGATCCCAGGATTTACCCTGGCAATACGACACATTTGCCATACCCAGGTCACTGTTTGTTGGACAGGAATTACTTCTTTGTGCCATGCAGATGCATTTTTTTAAAGACATGTTCATTTACATGTTTGAATAAGCAGTTACAACAGGCATGTGAGCAGGAAAACACCCAGCATTAATGTCTGGCTTAAAAATCAGATGGGTGGACTGCTTCTAGAGACAATACTATGACTATGAACATAAGAAGGAGTGCTGGGTGATTCTATCAAAACATGCCTGGATTTTGAGCCCTATCACTACTATTTTACTGGTTTTATTGCTAAATAACCATGAAAGCTCTGTTTTGAGCTTTGAATCTGTTTGATACAGGCCGTAGAGCAAGAAACAGTTCAGCTGTCACGTGCACTGCACTGTGTTGTGCCCCAGTTTTCACATGATGGGAACATTAAACTCCTTTCCTACATTAGCAGGTGTGCCAATAGGCTGCAGCTGATCTTTTCGTCTGAGGAGTCAGGAAGAAAAGGTTGTACAGCACTGCACTGCAAATTCATTCACTCCCAAAGCCACAGCAGGAGACAGGGAGATGGGAATTAAGAACAGCAGATGGAGACATAAAGCTTGGTTAAGTCTCCTTCACCCCCAACAGGCTCCTTTTCTCTTGCCCTCCTCCCTGGTATATCCTGCAACAAAGCCTGTAACAATCACCAAAAAAGGAAATTCCTGAGCTCATTGCTTAACCAGGCTATAAGATCTAACCCCAACCTACGCCCAACAAGAGACTGGAACTGAGTTTGACTTTGGGGTTGTTTTTCAGACAACATGAGAAAAACACACACACATTTATTTATTTATTTATTTATTTATTATTTAGAGTGCAATAGCAGCAAGAAATGAAAGAAATCTGTTGTAGCACAGAAGAGAGCAGCACTGTTCTCAGAGCATGCTTGAAAATGGGGTTTATATTTACTGTGCTTGTACAATGTTTGGATTCCAGTTCTGCTAAAATAACAGCATACTGCAATGGCACACACTGTACACACTGCTGCTGAATTAACAGAACTGGAGTGCTTGCTACTGAAACATGCCAATTTGCATAAAATTAGTTGTAAAGAAAATGAAAATAAACTTAACCAAAGCTGTAAATTAAGATGTTGAGTCTTTGAGGCAGAGAATATCATGGTACTGTTTCACCATCATGCTGAAGGGGTGTCCAAGTCCATTCCCACAAGTTGGAGATGATGCAGGAATTGTGCTTCATTACCAGTGGTAGGCTTGTACTGGATATTGCCCTTATTTCAGAAAAGAGCTGGAATGGAACAGGAAGCAAGTGGAGTGCTACACTTGACATTTCCCATCATTCTTAATTTCTCATTTAGAAGCACTGTAAGGAGAAGCGTCAGCAGCCCCCTGTGGGTTGGAAAGGGTCATCCATGGGTCTTCTGAGAAGCAGCCCTGCCACCAAGAGCAAGACTGATGTTTGTCCCCTCTGTCTTGGCCACCATCATACAGAAAATGAGACAAGGAGATCATGACATCGAGGAAAAAACAAGAGCTTGGCTCTCTTTGCCTGCTCCTGTTTGAAGTCACAGCATTTTATATCCTTGCTGCATGGTTCACTGAGTGCAAGGCACTAGAGAATCAAGCTCAGCTCCTGTAAAAAGAATGTGAAATCAAAGTCTGGAAAGTCCAATAAAACCAAAGGTGTGTCGGTACTTCCTACTACACATGTTATCTCAGGCATCTCTGGGGGCGATGATCTTTATTCCTTGCCTGTCTTTCAGAGTATGATGTAACAAGATGATTTGAGACAAGATAAGAGCGTTTTGTCACAGAAATGGAGAGGACAATTCCCCACCCCATGTTCCCAACCTCCTCCTTTCCTTCTGCCTATGCATGCTCCTCTCTCAAAAGCTCTCCCTGATGCTCACAGGACACACAGCACAGCGTGTTAACTCATTAGAAAAGCTGAAAACTTAACCGAAAAAGCCTGCAGTAATGTTTTTATGGGCTTTGGAGCTGCATCAGTTTGCTTCCAGTGCCCAATGGTGGTGGCACAAGCAGTGACAAGAAAAGGCTGCACAGCCAGTGTGGGGCTGGAGGAGCAGGGAGGGAAGAAAGGAGAGAGGGATGAGGAAGCAGGAATAGGGGTGAAGGAATGAGATCACCTTTTCCAAAGCAAAAACGTTTTAGTTGCAGCATAGAACTGCATCCTTGTCTGAATTCAACAAATTGCTTACAAATGAAAACAAATCAGCCTATTTTGCAGCCAGGCTTGTACTCACTGTAAATTGTAAAGTGTAGTTCAGTTTGGAATATTTAAATATTCAACTCATTGTAAATTGTAAAATGTAGCTTAGTTTGGAATATATAAATATTCAGATATTCTGTGCATCGTTTCAGGCTTCCTCATCAAATAAATCTAACTATTCTAGATCTTCTTTGCATGTTCTTAGAAATAATTAACAGGATCCAAAGTAATTATCATTCGATTGATTTTTTTTTTAGTAAATGATCGATCTGGAAGAGTGAATCTGTAAACGACACTGCGTGTGCAGTGATGGGTCCCTGTCACCAAGGCCATTGCTGCCATCTGCTGAGAGAGAACGGCGCGCAATCAGCCAAGTATCGAAAAATCCTTCCTTGTTGGCCATTCAGAGAGAAAATCCTGCAGAAGCGATGCCAGCAAGCCCAGCTCCTCCTGATCTGGTGAAAAACTTACATCCACGATGTTAACTTCAACTCCCCCGAGAAGAAAACTGAAAGAAAAGCAACGGAGCCCAACTGTTTGTCACAGTTATGGTCAGATTTAGTCTACTGTGCTGCCGGAAGGCTGCAAACACTTCCCAGGGGGACCTCAGAGGTCTTTCCAACAGAATTGATTCTGTGATTGCTGTGATTTCTGATTTCTGAATTGATACTGTGTCTCCCAGCAGCGGGGCCGCCCTGTCGAGCGCCGTCCCCGCTGTCCCAGCGCTCGCGAAGGACGCCGGGCTGGTCCCTCCCGCCCCGGCAGGTCCTGCCGCCTCACAGCGGCTTGAGGCGAGGGAGCTCCGCACCGTGAGGGGCCACAGAACCCTGAGGGGACACTGACCGCTGAGGGGACACACTGAACCCTGAGGGGCCACAGAACTCTGAGGGGACACTGACCGCTGAGGGGCCACAGAACCCTGAGGGGCCACAGAACCCTGAGGGGACACTGAACCCTGAGGGGCCACAGAACCCTGAGGGGACACAGACCCCTGAGGGGACACAGAACCCTGAGGGGACACTGACCGCTGAGGGGACACAGAACCCTGAGGGGACACAGAACCCTGAGGGGACACTGACCGCTGAGGGGCCACAGAACCCTGAGGGGCCACAGAACTCTGAGGGGACACTGAACCCTGAGGGGACACAGAACCCTGAGGGGTCCCCTCAGGCGGCCCCAGGACGGAGCAGCCCCGCACATCCCCGGCCACCCTATGACGAGAGCCACGCCTCGCGTCTGGCCCCGCCCCGGAGAGAGCTGAGTGGAGGAACGCCTGACTGCTCTGCAATATAGCCAATCAGAGTGCGGCACCGCCAGGCCGCCAACCAATAGCGAGCGAGAGGAGAGGGCGGCCGGGCGGAAGCGGTTGCGGCGGCGCTGAGGGAGCGCGGCGGGCGGAGCGGGCAGGTGAGGGCGGAGGTCCCTGAGGGGTCCCTGAGGGGTCCGTGCCCTCCGCCGGGTCGTGGTTCCGGCTCTTGTCTCTTCAGCACTGGCCTGGTGAGCCCCGCTGCAGGGTTTGGGCCTCCCCAGAGCACGGCCCGGCGCAGGGCAGAGCGGCGGGTGTGGGCCCTGCCTGGTTTCTCTCGTGGGCGCGGGTGAAGAGGGGAGGCCGCACGAGGAGCGGCTGAGGTCACTTGGTCTGGTCAGCCTGGAGAAGGGCAGACTGAGGGGGATCTCACCGTGGGCTGCAGCTTCCTCCCCGAGGGGCAGCGCTACCTCTGCCCTCTGTGACCAGTGACAGGGCCCGGGGAAACGGCTGGAGCTGTGCCAGGAGAGGTTAGGTGGATATTAAGAAAAGGTTCTTCCTCCAAAAGGTAGTCGGGCAGCGAACAGGTTCCCCAGGCTCTCCTTGGTCACAGTCCCAGGCCTAAAAGAGTTCAAGAAGCCCTTGGGACATGCTCTCAGGCACGGGGGTGGGGATTATTGGGGGTCCTGTGCAGGGCCTGTGCAGATCCTTGTGTATCCCTTCCAGCTTGGGATATTCTGTGATTCTGGGGGGCTTGCCCACCAGGCCCCATCTAGGGAAGAGGGTCACCCCTCTCCCTTTGGCTGCCCAGTTTACAGGCTGGTCTTTCATATTTAGGAAAAGGAGTATTCTGTGTGCTTCTAGCATGATTAATCTTACTATAAGTAAACCTTAGTGAAAAGATAATGTGGATTTGCCCAGAGTTTCCTGTATTCTGCGCACAGATTTGTCTCTTCTGGCTCATTTTCTCACTGTCACCTCCCATATTTTGTTTACGTTTATATTATAACCTTGTGACACAAATTGTTAACATTTGTTTCTTGGGTCATTCCCTAGGAATTTCATCTGGCAAAAATGGGTGAACCTCAGCAAGTGAGTGCCCTTCCTCCGCCTCCAATGCAGTATATCAAGGAATACACTGATGAAAATATCCGTAAAGGGCTGGCTCCAAAGCCACCTCCGCCTGTGAAGGACAGCTACATGATGTTTGGGAACCAGTTCCAGTGTGATGATCTGATCATTCGGCCCCTGGAGAGCCAGGGTATTGAACGGCTGCATCCCATGCAGTTTGATCACAAGAAGGAGTTAAGGAAACTGAACATGTCTATCCTGGTCAACTTCCTGGACCTCTTGGACATCTTGATAAGGAGTCCAGGGAGTATAAAGCGAGAGGAGAAACTGGAAGATTTGAAACTGCTTTTTGTCCACGTGCATCACCTTATCAATGAGTACCGGCCTCACCAGGCCAGGGAGACGCTGAGGGTCATGATGGAGGTGCAGAAACGGCAGCGCCTGGAGACGGCCGAGAGGTTCCAGAAACACCTGGAGCGAGTGGTGGAGATGATCCAGAACTGCCTGGCTTCCCTGCCCGATGACCTGCCTCACACAGAGGGGGGACTCAGGGTCAGCGTGGAGCCCATGGATGCTGATGATGGCAGCAGCTGCGCTGGACAGAGCGAAAAGCAGAGAGAGCGTTCTGGTGGCAAGAGAGATCAGGTTTTGGACAAAGATGCAGCAATGTGCAGCATTATTGATGAAATGACATGAGGCAAACAGCTGGTTTTGTTCGTGCACCACAGTGAGAGACAGAAGGGCTTCTGAGGATACGTGTTGTATTTTGTTTTGCTGTTGTACAAGCAGACAAAGCATTTGTTGTGCACCTGTTGGAGTTTGTGAGTGACTGGGCAGGTGAAAATGTTTAGTTTTGTGGTTTTTTGATAAAAATGAAAAAGTCTAATTTTTGTTAAATGTATCATGTGAGGTGGTAGGCACAAATTAAAGTTGGCTTTTCCTGTTGTACTTTCATTTGTCACTTGCTGCTTGTTTTGGGTATGCCATTTTATAATTCTATATGCTGAGTCAAGAAGAAGTTCCTACAGAAATGGTGTTTATTTCTTGCACAAACAACACACAGGAACTTGGAAAACAGGCAGACAGAAACTCAGATTACATCAAGGCATTCCTTATGGTCTGTGTTTGAGGTGAAATCTAAAGCAAGTGGGTTAACTGTTGTCCTGTAGCTCTCACATCCTTTTATTGTGTGACCAGAATGGCTTTCCTGGGATCCTGGCAGAGCCAGCCTGCCCTGCCTTTTCCATTTTTGCAGAGCAGTTTCAGGATCCTGCTGGTAGTTATCAGAATTGTTCCTCTAGCAGCTCTCTGCAGTTTCCTGAGAAACTGCAGGAGCTGAGAGAAAGCCTTTTCTAAAGGCTTTCTCTGCTGCTTCCAGCTGCTGCATGCAAAAATCACCCTTCATCCCTCTTTCTATCACTTCTTTCCTACAAGTTTTGTGTGCCAGTTTGTTTCTCAGCTACATTAATCCCTTGGTTTTCCTGATTATCACTTGAAACACCTGTCAGTTAGGTGCCTCTGTTCTCCTATAAGGTAGTTATGCAAAGCAAGGTTCCAATTCTAGCATCTTCCACGTACTCAAAAATAACTCCTTAGTACTTAATTTCACCTGTATAAAACACTGTGAAGTAGTTTAGCTGCTTCAGCAAAGAACATTTCTTGGCCCTTGATCACAGGTGCAGCTCTAGCCCAAACAATATAAAAAGACAAGATATCCTTGAGGAGAGTGTGGTGATCCAGGCACAGGGAGAGTGGCCAGGGAACAGCATTTCTCAAAAGCTGTATTTCAGTATTTTGTCAGAGTGAACCTTGAGTCACAGTTTCCACACTACTTTTTCAAGCCTCCTCTCTATTCTGGATGTTTTCGCAGATGCATGTGGCATTTTTAAATATTAAAGACTGGCACTCCATTAGGCTCAACTGTGTAACAGTTTTCCAAAACCACCAAATTATTGCTGCCAAAGAAAATTTGCCAGAAGATGCTCTGAGTTGCTTCTAAGTATTAGAACCAGAAACTTATGATGAAAAGCTTGAATAGTTCATCCTACAAATCTGCTACTTGGCCAAGCCCTTTCCACTTCCCACAGTCTGTTACGTATTATGTAATCTTTTATTCAAACACTGTCTGCTGTGGCAAAAGCAGGTGTGGGGAGCAGTCTGGGACAGTGGATTCCTGATAGTTGTGTCAGCTCAGTGCTGCTGTCAAGTTTCACTTACAGTCATCAAACAGCTCTGAAAAAAACGAGAAGCAGATTTGTGTGGTGCTGTGAAGTGTTGTCACCTCTCAGTCAAAGCCCCGCCAGCAGGAGCTCAGTGCACTTGTACCCTGCCCCAGCAGCTGTGCTGCAGCACACAGCACAGCAGCCCAACCTCGGGCAAAACAGCCCAGAACAGTGGACTGGGAGGCACCCCCAGCTCTGTCTGGAGATGATGTGCTAAGAAGGAAGCGCAGAAGTTCACAAAGATAATTTCTCTTGAATGAGAAGGGTGAACAGGAGCGTTGTTTGTCACCTTCAGCCAGAATGTTGTCTTACATCTGCCCGAGCTGGGTTCTCCTGGTGCTGCTCACAGGTAACCAAGGGGCAGAAACAACTGGATGGAGGTGGGTGGAGGTGACACGCATCAGGGATTCTGAGGGTGGCAAAGAGAAATTTTATCTTGCAGCAGGAAGAGTGGCCACATCACAGAGGCTGCAGTTCTCTGTGTTAGAATAGAACTTCACAGTGGCTCAATAGAGTTCTAGAAACAGAAACGTGCTGAGGGTATGGTGGTTTTAAAGATGCTGCTTCTTAGGCTGGCTGCTCATCTTATTAGTGGGCTTTTTTAGATAATGATGATTTGAGCAGAGAACTTTAAATTGTTTTAGAGAAGATGTAAAACAAGGACATTTCACTTTGTGAAGGCATTGTGAAGATGAATGCTTAGGTAGGCAGGGAAAAGATCAGATGTGGCTTCTGGTGTTTTTTAGCCATATGAAATATTATTGGGACAAATTGATAATTCTTCCTTTTTTTTTTTTTTTTAAATCCTGAGGGAGTAGTCCTAGATTGTTAAGGGCAACAATTGTTAAGGGCAATGAAAACAACAGGTTGCAAAGTGGTAATAATAAAGAAAGACATTAAAAACTTGGTGGTAAGATAAATTCAGTAGAAAGAAAAGGAATATTACAGATATTTCTTGTAGTTCTTTATAAAGCCTTTTATGATGAGTTTCATTTTGAGCTTCCTTTTCATATTAAAGAAGATAAGTTGGTTTCAGAGACTTATTTCTAGTGTATTTTTTCACTGTCATGAATGGTCTCCTGGGTGTTAGGGCTCACTGTCTTGACCTGAGTAGTGTGACAGAGCCTCCTGGAAGTGTGACAAATTTATGGGGAAGCAAACGAGTTAGAAACTGCGTAAGGCTGAGAAAAGAGAATAAGGTAGTGGAAAAAAAAAGAGAGTATATATAATATTCCTCAGAAAAGCGCTGAAACATTTCTTCTGATAAGAATGAGTAAAACCTGCCTTAAGGCAAGAGAAAAGGAAATTCATTCAGCAGGGATCATTCAGATGAAACCTGCAGTGTAGTTCATTGAAAGGGGGGAAGAGTTTCCCACAGTGGTTTTTGAGAAAAGTCAATGTCTTACTCTTCCCTTGTGTGTGTGGCTTGGGTTAAATGCACACAGAGGAAAAAGTTAAGAGCCAAGAGACTGCACCTGGCTCGAGAGAAGCCACAGAGTCTCTTCACCTCATCATCCATGTGCAGGGGCTGCAGAAAATGTTATTCATCTGAACATGTCCCTGGCCTGATCGTTATCCCTCACTGCACCAGTCCTGCCAGGACACATCTATTTGTGCAAAATCTGATGCAGCAAAGCCTGGTGTTCTTTGAGAGATGAGAGGTTTCAGGACATGCAAGATGCACAAGGAGCTTCCACTTGCCCTGTGCTCTATAACTGTTTGTCTTTTTGTCCACAGGCTCCACAGTATCAGAATTAATTGTGATAGGAGAGGTGGGTCAGAACATCACTGTGCCCTGCCACTACAGTGTCTGGAACAGAAATAGCATCACATCCATGTGCTGGGGTCGGGACAGGTGCCCCAATTCAAAGTGCTCCCAGCCCATTATCTGGACAGATGGCTGGAGGGTGACAGAGCAGCACAGCAGCAGGTACCAGCTGAAGGGGGACCTGCAGAGGGGGGACGTGTCCCTGACCATCGTGGACGCCAGGGAAGCAGACTCTGGGATCTACTGCTGCCGTGTGGAGATCCCAGGGTTGTTCAATGATCAGTTGATTAATCGCAAGGTTGTGGTGAAGAAAGGTGAGTGCAGAGGAGTGCTCTTGTGAGTATCATCGTGGTGGATCTGCTCCTGGGTCTGGACTTCAAAGCTTGTGGTGGAAATGATTTCTGCAATCATCCATAAGACTGATCTTGAGGACCTTGCCCATCTGCTGTTAGTGCTACCTCAATTAAGCTGCCTTTGGCAATGTTGTTTTCCCACTGCAGTCACTGCAGTGAGATAAAAAAAAGTCACTGCAGTTAAAAAAAGATATGATGCTTTCATGGAGCATTCTTAGAGACACAGAAGAATTTAAAAGGAAGGGGAGCATAAAGTATTCATCCAAAGCTTTATTGCTGCACCTTTGTCATTGAAAGCTGTGTTTGATTTTCCTTGCTTCATTCTAGATTAAAGCCCATGGATGCAAAATTGGTATAGAGAAGCTTTTTATCCATTCTTCCTTTGATTTATAGTTTTTCCCTTGCTTGTGATACTATATAGAACAAGTGGCTGACAAATGTACTTGTGCTTTGCTAGCAATTTTTGATTATGGAAACACTGTCTCTTTGTCTATACACAAATGCCCAATAAGGTTAATTATGTGTTGATTTTGTTTTGTATTTTAATATCAGCAAGGATCTCTACTGCAAGTCCTCACACTTACACCTCTGAACAGACCTCAGGTAATTTTTATCTGAGTATTAATAGCATATACAAGCCATATTGCAAATGGGGAATCTTAGGAAGGAAACAAAAATTATGATAAATGATAGAAATGTTTGGCTTAAATTTATTAAACATTACCAAAGATCAGAACTTGGATTTAAATTCTGATTGATAATATACTGAGGGAACATGTATATTTGGGAGGAAGCTGCTTCCAGGTGTGATGCTTAAGTAGATGATTTAGTGGTGCTGCAAGGTTTGCTTTTATTTGACTGCTGTTTTGGTTTGTTGGGGTTTATTTGTGGTATAAAATCTCACCTCATCTTCTAGAAATGCATCCCATGAATGGTAAAACACAACTTTTAGGTGTTGAGTGTACCCACTATTTAATCAGAACTGTTTTATTGGACTATCTCAAAAAACCATCAAATTAAAGCTCCTGCCTCCTGTAGCAGTCACCAGCAGATGGTTAAGGAGGATGGTAGAAAAATGGCATTAATTTTGTGACACAGTGCCAAATTATTCTTCCACCCTGGTGTAAGGTGTGTCCCTGAGGCTGCCCAGGGCCTGTGTGCACATTACCAAATGTGAGGTCCCTCACTGCAGGGGAAGAGACAGTGCTCAGCTATTCCTCAATTGTTTTCTCCATTCCCTTCACAAAAGGATAAACTTCTAGCATGAACCCACTCAGCTGCATCTTTCCCCTCTGAAAAAGACTACTTTAATTTCCACTACACAAGAGAAACCTCATTGTGTAGCAATGGCTTATTCTCTGGATTTTGAAAAAAAAAAAAAAGAAAAATCAGGGATGACATTTTTATTTCTCCCTCTAAATTGGATGTTTTCAGCTGAGCAACTCCAAATTAGTGTTACAACAGTTGCATTTCCTTTTTGGAAGAAGAAGTGAAAACTTTCTCAGACAGTTTCTATTCTAGTTGCAAATAACATTGATTCCAATCTTAGAACTCAGGGATTTTCTTATCCCTGTGACCTCTTCCTTAGCTGACAGTGGAACAGTGTTTGAAGTTTTCAGACTACAAGGCAGTGTGTGCATGTTCACACTGAGGGAGATGGGAAAAGGCAGGTGGCCACTTGCCTCTGATTTAGAAATACTCTAGAATCTCCAGTGGAAGCTGATGATCCTGTCCTCTTCAAAATAAAGCTTCTGGGATAAGGGTAACAATTTAAAACATAAAAGCAACCAGCTGGGGTTGGCACAGAGCAAACAGGAGATTTTGTGTTCAGGAGTTTTTTATGTCATCTGACAACACATGGAGAAACCGAGACTGATGATAGATAAGACAAATTTGTAGTTTTTAATTTTAAATGTTGCAAACAGCTGTGCTCTGGGAAATTACCTCAAAATGTGCAGCAGGTCCTTATGCAAATATATCACATTTTGTTCAGTCTGTTTACTGTGTAGCTGCCTGGGGCTTTAAAAGTATCACCTGCTTTCTGTGACTGCATCATGTGCTGCTTCAAGGCCCTGAGCTAATCTTCATCAGTTTTCAACTGATAACTTAAGTTTGCTTTTTGCATCATTTTTTGCTTCAAGGCCAGGTTGGATGGGGCATTGAGAAACCTTGTCTAGTGGAGGTGTCCCTGCCCATAGCAGGGGATGATATGGGCTTTAAATCCCTTTTAACCCAATCTGTTTTATGATCCTATGGCCACTGTTTCTTGGCTCCAGCACTGACTGGTAACCCCTTCCCAGTGTTGAGATAACAGTGAGAGCCAAGTATTTCTAAGAAGGAGTTCAAAGCTCTGAAAAGGACAGCAGAATCTTCAATATTCAGAGTTTTGTGCTGCCCTCTGAAGGCACCAACCTCTTATGATATGCAGAGCTCAGACTGCTGATACACACGGAAGTTCAGGGTCCCAAGGCAGCAGTACAAATTCTTCTCTGTTGAGGCAGAACAGTTCTCTGTGCAAGTGATGTGTTTGTCTTGCCTTTGCTCAGGTCCTGGCAGCACCAGTGAATTCTCCTTCACTGTCACAAGGACCTGGCCGTCGGTTTCTGCTTCAGAAGCTCCTCAGACTGTAAGCATCAACCTTGCTGTGGCACACCTAGACAGAGTGGATGGATTTGAGAGGTTACTGGGTCATCCCTACAGGTCACTTCCACTGCTTTTGTCTGATTGCAACAGAATATTGTTTTGTAGTCTGTGTGTTTAGTGGTTATAAAGAGTGCTTATGTGCTCATTATTAGAGAGGGGGGAAAAATACCCTGCTTACCATGCATAAAGTACTTCCTTCTAGAGGGGGAAGAGCTTTAGCAACATCTGTATTTCCTTTCAGGCCTCTACTCCCTGCTCAGGCCCCTCAGACTGCTTGGATGTGACTGCAAACCTGCAGGTGTGGCAAGATGTGGGCAAAAGTGGAGCTTGGGCCACCTGAGAGCACAGGGGTGCCCTGCACTCCTCGTGCAGTGGGGTCAAACAGGCAGCTCTGTGTGTCCTGCTGTCCTGCAGCACAGGTGGGAGGGTGTGACATCATGAGACACCTTACTCATTAAAAAAATTCACCAAATATTATTAAGCCTGAATAAATGGGATTTGTCATAACTTCAGGTGTTCTGAAAATCTCAAAGCATGGTTCACAGAACTGGTTCACAGAACTGTTGCAGAGATTCTGCTTGAAGCTGGGCCTGTTTCTCAAATTAGGCTTCTGGTCTCAGGTGTGCTTTTCCTGCAGACTTGCAAAACACACAGATGGCCTCTGGGTATTGCATGGGCTGCTTGCTGTCAGTTTCTCTAATGCTCCTTGGCTTGTGTTCGACAGAACACGTCTGTATCACTTCCCAGTCAGCAGCACCCGGACCGTGGGCTCTACGTTGGGATGGGCTCCTGTGCAGCTCTTCTGCTCATCCTCATTTTGGCTCTGCTCCTCACTAAGCGTGAGTACTTTTCACAGGCAGTTACTCAAGGATTGTTCAGGTTTGTGATGCCACATCTCCCACTTCAGGGCAGGGAACTGAGGTCCCTGGAGTGCTGTGGCTGCTCACAATGGGAATTTCCTATCCTGAAATAATTTTCAAGTTCCCTTATTTAGTTTCTTTATCTTTGAACCTACTACTTTACTTGCTTCTAACGGTTTTAACAAAATTAATTATTTTTGTTCTTTCTTTCATTTCATTCTGAATGGTCCTTAGAATATTTTTACAACACGAAGAAGATGGGTGGTTCTGCAGGGTAAGTTTTCTGTTCCTGCTTTTGCTAATAGGACAAATAAGGTTGCAGAAAAAAAATGTTGGCGTGCTGACCATTCCACCACATACTTTGGCTTTCTTTTTTAATGTCTTTTTGGCTTTCTTTTTAAAGTTAATATAAAATATTATAAAAAGAAACTAATAACTCCTGCTACTTTTTGTTACTTATTAAGCAAAAGTAAGTGTGACTGTCAGTTCACAACATTAAGGAGCTTGCTAACCTCAGGTGTCAATTGTCTCATAAGTGGAAAGATGATTAATTGTCAGTCATGATCACATGTTTAAGCACATTTTATATTTTCTAGTGAGCTGGTTGATCTGTTCCTCTGTGGTTTATTGTCTGTTTTTGGTTTAACACCATGTTTTTTTACTCTTTTGTGTAGCTTTGTTGCATTTTGGAGGCCACAAGGTGTGGGGAGCCACAATGCCCTGGAAGAGGAGAATCATGCAGAGGAAAATGTTTATATCATGCACTAAGGACTAAATGCATGGCTGCCTTTGTCATTGCTGGGACATTAAAAAGTTTGCAAAATGTTGGCTGCTCCCTCTGCTCAGCAGCTGAACATGACTGCACTACTGAAGCATTATTCACATCCTAATAATAAAACAAATAAAAGCTACACTTTAAATTGGAATCTTTATCAGCCTGTTCCAGAGACAGAAACCAAAACTGGCATTGGTGGAACTTTCCATTTCCTAAAGAAAGTTATGATTATATTTATTATCTGCTTCAAATTCTAGCTTCCTTGTTGGAAAAAAAAAAGAGGAAATGCCAGAAGGGCACAATTGTGTTCACTGTGGATTCTATCTGCCACCTTCCACAGAGTCTGTGCCATCAGAGGGCAGAAGCAATCTCAGAGCTGTGTGACTAAGAGGTCACATGGCAAATCTTGGTAGTATTAGTAATTTAATACACAGTTGTATTTTCATTGAAATCAGGTATGGCCTGTTCTGGTAACAGCTCAGTATTGCAATATATTAATGTCTGTCTACCTGGAATTAAATCTGAAGGAGCTATGGCTGCTCACCCCCAAGGGGGTATCCTTGAAGCCTACAGCACCAGTACCTCAATGGACAGAACAGTCACAGCTTATGTGCAGAGAATCATGACTAAGTGTGAGGTTTTTTGACAAAGTACATCACTGTTTTCCTGTGGCTTTCTCCTCGGGCAAATCTTTACCCTGAGAAGCCCTTGGGGTGGAAAGTCTCACTTCAAAGTCTCTAAAAAATCTGATCAACCTTCCCCCCTGCCTTTGTAAAGTTAATGAAATTATTTTCTTAGCTTGCAGAGAAATCATGGACATTGCACAAAATATTGTCTGGAAGTTGGTCTTGCCTTCACTCATCTCTAGATATCAAACAACTCTTAATTTCTAAGAACGTTGAATGTGTTTGATGGATTTTCCCTCATAAATGGGAAATATCTGTGGCCAAGTGCCTTTCCTCTATTGCTCCTCAGTTAGTGATATGCCTCAGCTTTTATTCTCTGCAAAACTAAACTTTGGTTTATTTTAAATAAATAAATAAATGAATGGAGTCAGTCCAGTGAGTATGAATTGCTGAGCAAGAGACATAACACACCCAAATCATCTTTAAGTGGAAGAGTAATTGTCCCCAGGTGTTTTTAAGAACACATTTTAAACAGAGGTTGGGAAAGGAGCAGCAAAGCAGCACAGGCAGGAGAGACACCAACTCTTACCAAATATTGATCAAATAATTTTGTCCTGAAGCTCATCCTAGGCAGCAGTTTGGAATTACCCAACACAGACACTGCTGCCACAGGAAAAACTCACAGATGCACCACTAACTTTTCTACCAGCGAGTTAAACTCCAAAACAATTTCAAAAATGCAATGAGGCATAAAATCAGTAAGTGTTTATGTTAACAGCTGAGACACTTAAGGCTACAATCTGGTTGTGCTTTAGGGGGAGCTGGGGTCAGTGGAGAAGTGACCCCTCCTTGTCCCAGCTGGGGCTGGCTGGGGAGGGCAGTGGTTTCCCCAGGAGTCACAGAGGGTCTGGCTCAGGTGGGGTCTTGCAGGTGAGTGGTTTTTGCACAGACTCACAAAGGAGGAAAAGGCACATCCTGCTGAGGAAGGAAGAAATGGAAAGCAAATTGGGACAGGTGACCCTGGGATGCTTTGGATTTTCACTCGTGATCTCTGCTCACCTGGGGTCTCTGTTGTAGCAGGCTGAAAAGGTGAAGGTGAATTCATGGCTGACTGAAGAGTGGAGCACAGATTTTGGGTGATCCCTGATCCCAGGGCCACAGAAACTGATGGACAAAAACAGCTCTGCTATTTTCTGTCTTCACATCATGTGTAGCTTTGTGTAAAAAGGTACAGAATCCAGAAATGACCTGCTGGTGTCAGACTGTATTTTTGCATTTGACTATCAACAACAATTACTGACCCCAAATCTCTGCACTGCTGCAGACAGTGCTTTCCTTCTGCCTGAGTGAGCATGTTGCTGCTGCAGGCTCCAGCCCACGACAGGAGCTGGAGGAAGTCTGATCCGGTCTCTGAACTGGCTGGCAGGAAACATCCTCAGCAATTTCTGCTGTCCACAGTTTTATGTAATCAGTCTCTACTGGGGTCAGAGTTAGACATGTGGGATCTCCAAAAACATCTGATTTCTGCTCTTAAGGAGTTTGTGGGCCATCCTGAAGACTCCTAATCATAAAAGATGCTTCTCTGTAAGGATTTTTAAAATTAATATTACAGACTAATTCAGACTAATTCTTGCATAAGCAAGTTTTTCACCTAAAATAAAGTTCCAGAGTATCTGATAACCAAAATCTTGAATCAAGCAAAATCTTTCTGCTCTGCAACTTCTTGGTAAACAGACTTTGCAAAGGTAGTGTGGAGCAAGAACTTTGCCTTGGGCATGCATTGTAATACACATCCACAAAGGCAGAAGCTCTCTGGGCTTTTCACTACCTGCACTTGTGTCACTGGATCTTGGAACAGGCATTTCAAAATGAGCCTTAGACACATGCAGGTGCACTTGGAAACCATTCAGCCATCAGGAGATTGTCTGACAGCATATTGAGCTGGTGAGCTGAAGACTCTCTTTTTTGAGACACCTCTGCCTTTTCTGCCTGTGAGAAGCCACTAGCTAGCAGTACAAAATCAGCAAGTGCCCCATGTGTTTGTGGTTATTCCCAGCACACCTGGATTTTGGATGGCCTTTTTCCATGCACTCTGCTGTTGGCCTGGCCTAGCTATAAAAACAAAGCTGATAGGATGCTGTGTTCATCCTGTGCCTTTCCTGGTTGCCTGGCACACTGTCCAGTTCTGTCTGGACAAGCTTCATGGGAATTGGTAGCTGAATAATGACCCAAGTTGGTGCCCCAGGTGAGATTCAGCTGCTCTCTGCACTGGCATCAGCAGAGCATCAGCTCACAGCCACTGCTGGGTGGTCAGTAATGGGAGAAACTATGATCACTGCAGGGAAAAAGTCTCCAGGATATTGGACACCTCAGCTTTCATTAGTTCTGTTCACAAAGCAGCTGGGGCTGGGCCATTTTATGAACCGTACCTGGTAGAATATAGAAAATTAGGTATTTTATTCATTGCCTTTACTGCTAACATTTTATTTGCTTTTTCAGTGCTAGCAAGCAGAAGGGTGATCTTTTCATGGGCTTGACTATCATGATAAGCCCAAAAATCTCATTACTAAAAGTTTAATGCCTGGTTAAAAGCCCATCATTTCATCATTTGAACTTGGAATTGCACTCCAGTTTGCACTGTACTACATTTATTTGCACAGAATTTTGTCTATCTGCAATTCTTCATTCCTGACCCTATTGCCCTGAATTACTTTTGCTTTATTACCCAGCTGTTCCAGAGAAGAACTTCCAGAGAACTTATTTGTCAATTGGTCAGAAAGAAATAAAACAGTCAGAAGGAATGAAATGTGTTTCTTGAAGATGATGTTGCATTTCTTTGGGAAGGATGTGGTTTTGGCAACAAAACATTTGCAACAACTTCCTCCAAGGCTGTCTTTGCAAACAGAAAATGAAGCTGGGGAAAGAGAGGGGTCTTCAGGCAGAAGGCAGAAAGAAGCATGGAAAATGAGGGATTAAGCAAGTGTAAGTGAGGACACAGTCTGAGGGGAGACTATGCCAAATGTTTAGGGGTGTAAAAGCACAGAATTTGTTCTTGCCACTCAGGACCCTGGAACAGAACCAGGCCTTCAGAGTTCCAAGGAATGACAAAGCAAATAGAATATTGAAATTTCTGGTGATAGTGCCATGCTGAGTGTCTTGGAAGAGGAAAGGTGCAAAGGACAGCCTGTTCCAGGGTTTACTGCCCTCTCACTAAATCCTTCCCAATGTCCTGTGTAAATGCCCCTGGTGAGCCTGGAATCATCCCCATGTGTCCTGTCAGTGGCTACCAGGGAGGAGAGATCAGCATTTCCCTGTCCATGTCCCCTCCTCAGGAGGCTGCAGAGATCTCTGAGCTCCTCTCAGCCCCTTTTTCTCCAATCCTGGAATCCTCATCTGCTCCTCACAGGATGTTCATTCCAGCCCCTGCCAGCTGCTCAGTTGGCCTTGTCTGAGCACATTCACAGAATTCAGAATCACTGGGTTGGAAGAGACCTTAAAGATCATCGAGTCCAACCCAACACCACAAATAAACCATGGCACCAGTGCCACATCCAGGCTTTGTTTAAACACATCCAGGGATGGTGACTCCACCACCTCCCCAGGCAGACCATTCCAGAACTTTATCACTCTTTACGTAAAAACTTTTTCCTGATATCCAACCTGTATTTCCCTTGACACAGCTTGAGACTGAGTCCTCTGGTCCTGTCATTGCATACCTGAATGTCCTTCTTAAATTGTGTGGCCCAGAACTGCCCACAGTGCCCCAAGTGGGGCTGCACAGCCCTGAGCAGGAGATCCCCTCTTTGGCCAGTTCCTATCCGGAAGCGTAGGAAAGAAACCCTTGCAGCATGTAAAATCTGGAAATGGAGAAATGAGACTTCAGTGGGACTCACTCAGACTCAGGGAAGGATAAGATCTGGTTTCCTCCTCTTCCACTCGCTGCCCTGGTGTCTCTGTCAGCCAGAATGTTCCATTTTGTGCTCTTTCACTGGATGGTGATACAGATCTCTATAGGTGAGTCTTCACCTGCTTTTTGTGTGTTTGCTCAGGAAAATAACATTGTTTTCAAATGAAAACCAGCAACACTTGTTTTGTGAAAACAAAACAGTGAAAAAGATCATAACTGTATATAGAACTCCAAACATTTTCTTATTTATGAGTTAATACTGCTTGAGGTTTGTGGTTTTTTCACTTTTAAAAATGTGTGCAGTTTCCTCTGCGTTAGTTCCCTTGTTCTCTTCCCTTGCAGAGCTTCTGAAGGATGAGAATGGCTTTTTGTTGCCTGCTCTTTAACTCAGCTTCATGCTGAGAATGTGTTGTCTCGAGGCTCAATAGCCAGTTAAATGTTTATTTTCTGTTTATCTGTCATATCCTCTGCAATCTCATCAGTAAAGAGGCTTCAGTAAGGAAATAAAAAAGGATCAATAGGGCAAAGATTACAAATATCTTCTGCAAAGTAGGAAAATTATTCCAGGAATAGATCAAGGGGGAAAAAAAATCTTATCAAACATCTGTCTTGGCTGGAGGATGAATGTTTTGGTCCATCCAATGCCCAGTTTGTGGGAGAGAAGACAATTACAGGAGCAACTATTGGAGTTACTGCTTAGTGCCAGCTGCCCCTGAGGGTGGGATTGAGAGAGACTGTACACAAATATGGGTATACCTGTGTGATCAATTATGAATACCCCTTTCTATTTTGAATGGTGTATTAAGCATCTGGAGTCCATTTCTCTCTCATTAATGAAGGACTTAAGAGTGGCAAACCTCCCAGACTTCAGTGGGAACAGCCAGGCAGAGCCTTGGGTCAAACCTGGATGCCTGGAAGGTCAGGGGCGTTGAGAAGGGCAGGATTCCCCTCACAGTAAGACCAGGGTCTCAGGAAGCTCTTAGTTTCAAAGACATGTTCATTCCCTCCTATTTACTATTTCCTTTGGAAAACAAGTCTGTAGAAGAGGCTGTACCTGAGAAGTTATTTATTTAATCCTTATTAAATAAGGATTCATGCTGCTGAATCCAGGCTGCTGCAGTACTGAAGCTCTCCTCAGCAGCCTGCAGTGCAGGCAGATGTTGGCAACATTAGCTTCACAGAAATTGAAAGAGGATTTGAAACTGCAAAACCTGTAACTTTCTAACAGGAATACTAGAGGGAAACTGCACTGAGCACACTCTGATGTCTTGTGTCTTTCCTCTTCTTCTTTCAAATTATTTACTTAGTTTTAAATAAGGAATGATGCTGCTTCTTGCAGGCTGAAGCAGAACTGAAGCTCTCCTCAGCAGCCTGCAGTGCAGGCAGATGTTGGCAACATTAGCTTCACAGAAATTGAAAGAGGATTTGAAACTGCAAAACCTGTAACTTTCTAACAGGAATACTAGAGGGAAACTGCACTGAGCACACTCTGATGTCTTGTGTCTTTCCTCTTCTTCTTTCAAATTATTTACTTAGTTATTTATTTACTAAGTTCAGGGCTCTGCTTCTTTCAAAGAGAAGAGCAGGCAAATTTTCATTTTTTAAAAGATTGCTTAATGAGGCTGCTTTTGTGCTGTGCAGAAATGAAATAGCAGAAGATGAGCCCATTTCTCCTCAAGAAGCAATTCTAGCAACAGTTTAAACATATCTTTGTTGGACCATCTTGAAAATATGTGTTAACCTGCTCATGACTAACCCCTTGCTCTGACAGGAATACTTTCAAGGTCAACTGCATGTCTGGTTCTGTTTCCATAGACAGAAGCTGTTTCTTTTTTGCTGTTTCAAGTCAAATGAACCCTCCCATTCCAGGGGCCAAAGCCACCATCTTGCAGAGCTTTATCCTGTATTCAGGAATTCAGTTTCTGGCACATCCTGCCTTCATTTCACTGCAGAAGCTCCTGACCTTCAGGCCATATTGCCTGTTGTTTTGTCTGCCTCTATTCTTTCATCATTTGGAGCTGTGGAAACCTGAATGGGATGGCTTCTCTTGCCAGTGGGATAAGCAATAACAGATCTGAAATGTCATCCCAATAACACGTCATGAGGCAGCCTGCCACAGACTAAAGCCTCACCTAGGGAATAGTCCATTAAAGAGAAAACAAAAGAGACATGGGCACAGTTGGAAGCATCTGTTTGCTACCTGGGAGTTGTGCCAAAAAGGAAAGGCATTCAAACAGCTGGCAAAATAGAAATGTTTGGCAAACCAGGGATGAAGCTGGTGATAATAGCAGCAGCAGCAGCAAGTCCTCTTTGGGGTGAGCAGGCTGGCTCTGAGACATCAGATCTGCAGGGTTGGAGGACAGGACTGGTTTCTCCCTAGGTCCCTCAATTCCTGCTCCTAAGTGTGTAAATGATAACATGGTGACAAAAGAAAGGTAGGAGGACTGACACAGACCATGTGAATGTAAACCAGGAAAGATTTGTTCCTGTCTGGGAACTTTTTTGTGTAGTGCCTTTATGAAGAAGAAATCTGTTTTAGGGCAATCTGGAAACTACATAGACAGTTAAGAGGGAATAATATAGAGAAAGATTCAGACCAGATGCCAAGGTGGGCATTGGCTGTAAATACCAACCTAAGCTGGTCACTGAAAGTGAGAGGACAAGGAAAGTGTGTATGTGCTCTTTTTAAAATCAGTATAACACCAACAACTAAAGTTTCTCTGTAGACAGAGTTCCACAAGATAAGTGGGATTAGTTGGCAGGGCTTGCTCAGTGCACTTTCTGAGAACAGGTTCCTACAGACAGATCCCACTGCTGTGCCAACTTAATTAGGCCCTAATTTCACACATGAATAGGTATTTTGGAACCTGCTTTTGAGACTGTCAGTGAAAGGCAACTGTGACAGCATTTCCTTTTTGAAGGAGGTGGTGGTGGACTGAGAAAACCAGATGTCTTTCACCACAGGGTTCTGAACAACTTTCAAACTGCCTCCTAGGAGAGGAGATGGGATGGGAGCAGAGTTCTCAAATTCCATTTGCAGAGATCCAGTTTTGCTTGGGCTGCCAGTGACAGACCCCAGCTTTGCTCACCACATAGCTGATGTATATTTTGAGCCTCTCTCCAGCAGCTGGCCAGGACCAGAGCAAGGAGCAAAGCAAAGCCTGAGAGATCCTGGCTGTTGCCTGTAGTGCCTTGGGGCACGAGCTGCAGGAGAAGTCTTGGGGATCAGCAGCTGTGGCTTGCCTGCAGGCAGGAGTGTTGGTTCACATGTTGTTCACTGATGCTGTTGAGTTAGGGATGGAATGAAAGACACCAGTATTCAGGTGGTGAATTAGAAGGTAAACTTTCATGAAAGTAGTGGGTCTTATTATAATGTGATTTGCTAAGGTGAGACTTGATTGGTCTTAAAGTAAAAACTTCTCACACTATTGGTAAACTATGAATAGTACACTTTGGAGAACCACATCTACAAACAATAGTTACAGAAGGAGAGATAATAATTGTTTCAATTCTTTTCTCTAAGAAAGAATTGAATCTCTTTCCCAGGCTGGCTTGGGAGAAATGATCTCTCTTCTTTCTTCGACTGAACAGAGAATATCCCCAGGTCACTCACTGTGTTGTGTAGGCAGTCACCATCAGAGACTGACAGCACTGCCCTCTCCTTGTTCTCCCTGACAGCACACGTGGTGTCTGAAACTGTTGTCAGAGGGACAGAGGGACAGCCTGTGACACTGCCCTGCTCCTACCGGGTGACGCGGCGCAAGGACATCTCCGACATGTGCTGGGGCAGAGGCCCCTGCCCGAATTCCAAGTGCAGCAACAAAATCTTGCACACCAGTGGCAGCAGGGTGACGTTCAGAGCTTCTCAGAGGTACAGCCTGAGCGGGTACGTTTTCCTTGGAGATGTGTCCCTGACCATCGGGGCGGCCGAGGCGGAGGACGCGGGCGTGTACTGCTGCCGGGTGGAGATCCCCGGCCTGTTCAACGACATCAAACGGAACATACGGCTGGAGGTGGCCACAGGTGGGTCTGGGGACCCTGGGGACACGGCCAGCAGGGACAATCCACTCCCTGGGGAGTGAAAATTGGGGTCTGTGTGCTCTTTTTTGGTTCGTTTTGGCCAAAGGTGTTTTTCCGAAATTACTTATTTTTCAAGGGAGATCTGCAACTGGTTGCCAATTTGAGTCATAGTCAATGTGCAGTTTAAATTAAAAAAAAAAATCTCTGAATTTTACCCTTTTTTTGCCTTTCAAATGAATATTTCATTTCTTGTTGTGTAGTTCTTTAAAGACGTCTTCTTTAAAGAAGACTTTAAAAAGTCTTCTGACTTTTTAAAAGACGATGGAATTAAGAAGGTATTTATAATTTAAAGAGCCCTTGGAATGAAATTCAGTTTTTCATTCCAGGTTCACCCCAACACTGAAAAGACTTTTGTTTCATTCATGTTATAAGGAGACACATTTGGATGACCCACCCTTAAGGGTGCTTCCTTCCCCTTAAGGGTGGGTCCTCAACATCCACATATTTGGAAATTTTGTCTCAGAGTCTTGAAGGGCTTCTTCCCCTTCCAATTATTATTCTGAGCTGCAGGATAAAGGAAAGTCTTGCACAGAAAAAAAAAAGAGATGATACCCACCCTCCACAGAGCAGAAAAACAATTTTTTTCTTGCTTTTACAGAGCACAACTGGTGTTCACAGCACATTTGTTTGTCTTTTTTAAGCAATACAACAGGAGAGAGGGTGAAAAACGCTGCAGTTGCTTGTCTGCCCCTGAGGCTGAGTGCAACAGGCCATGAAAAAAGAACCAGTTGCAAGGATTAACAAGAAGATTGTAGCTGAAAACCAGAGCTGTTTTATTTATTGTATTTTTATGAGGACATTGAAAAGCAAAACAACAAAGTTTTCAAGCTTTGGGGTTCTACCACACAAGGTTCTGGCCCTTCCATTTCTACAGGACAGTCAAGGAGGGGGTGTTTGAGACTGGTAAAAGAAAAGCAAATCTATAAATCTGTGGATTTCTCTGACTGGTCATGCTTTCAGCTAATTAAAATAGTAACTCCTCCACCTTCATTTTCAATATTTTAGCAGCCAGATAATTTTTATTCAGTTCTCCATTGGCTTCCCTCAGGGTTGGTTGTGAATGCTCTGACTTGGCTTTTCCCTTGGCTGTGTTTTTTCCATGCAGCCCCTCCAGTGACCACCACCACCACCACCACCACCACCACCACGACAGAAGCTCCTGTTTTCCCCAAACATTTTGCAGAAACAACTTCTGCTCCTCAAGCAACCTCTGATCTCCAGCCAACACCAGAGACTACAGTCCTGCTGACAACCAGCACCTTTCCACCAGCAACCACAGCCGCCGAGTCTCCAGCAGTAACTACAGGGGAGACCTCTGCTCCCTCAGCAATTGCTGGGACAGAAAATGATATTTTTCCTGTGACTATGGTGGAAACGAGTGCTCCCCGAGATTTTCCAACCACTCCCCAAGCAGCTGATGTGACAACTGAAGATGACATGTTCTGCTTCACACTCCCTGGAAGCACAGAGGGTAACCAGCATCAATCCTTTCCTTTTTCTGTGTAGCAGAGGTGGTCTGTGTTAGCCTAGTAGGCATACTAAAGACTCTCCAATACTTATTTTTGTATCTGGGCAGTTCTCTCTGAGATGCCTATGGGTGTGTTTCAGGGGTTTAGGCAAACACAAGTCAGATGTTGTAGATGATGCTAAACTGGGGTGAACAGCCAAGGCAGCAGAGGGTCAGGCTTCCTGCAGAGGAACTTTAATATGGAGAAATAATGTGGCAGAAACCTCAAGAAGTACAACAGAAATAAATGTGAAGCCCAGCATCTGAAGTGGAGTAAGAGAGATTCACTTAACTGTG
>VZRH01007742.1:8270-67541 GCA_013397555.1 Urocynchramus pylzowi | reverse complement strand
TTTTTTAATTTTTATTTATTTTTATTTGGGAAAGACAATTGAAATTGCCTGGTGAAGAGTTTAGTTTAGAGTATGTTCTGCTTGACAAATAGTGAAATAGTGACAATTCAAAGCATGTTTAAAATTGAGTATTTACATTCTCATTTCAGCCTCATACAAAGGCTGCTGCTGTTATTAGTGATCAGAGTGACCTGTCATCAAACCATTTGTAGGTTGCTACTTCATCCACATTACTGACTTCATTTCCACAGATTGATGTCTGCACACATTTGAATGCCATTAGTGATCTTTATAAGCATTACCTTTTACTTTGTTTCAGTGACTACTGAATTCCCAGGTACACTTCCAAGTGCAGAGGAAGCCACCACCTCTGTCCTGCTGGAAGAGATGTCAGTCATGGGTGAGTAGGATAACATTACAAGGTCAGAAGTTGCTTGCTCAGAGAAATTAAATTGTTGACATCAACAAAACTGTTGAGTATTCTTAAGAGTACACCAAACACATACTGATGATTATTCATTGCAGCTGGCAGTATCCAGAATCCACACAGAAATTGTTTGGAATCACAATGTAACAACAGCTGAGGAAAACATGTTTCTATACCTCCAAAGGAAGTTGGTTTTGAATAACTCATGACTGCCAGGTATTTGACTTCTGAGAGAAGTCAAAAAACCAAACTTTTCAACATGGCTGAATTCTCAGGTATCTGATTTGTCATCACTATGAGTTCACTGGGATTTCCATTTTAAATCTTTCCCAAGTGTTGTGCCCCCAACAGAGAACTTAATGCTAAAATTCAAGGATGACATGTTGTATTTGTACTCTTAGTTCCAGTAAGAGCCACAGATCTCTCAATTTTTAAACCCACAGTATTTTGATTTTTCTAGGTCTTCTTTTGGTAGACCTGAAGACTTACTGCAGAAAGAGTGTTCCTTAATGCCCCTGAAGGGCTCACAGAAGAGACTAAACTGGTCTCTTGAACATTTGTGAGGGTTTCTCACTCCAGTCTCACCTGTCACCCTTCTGGGGTGATGGATAATGCCTGTATTTTGTCATTGTAAATATCAAGTTTTACAAAGGGTCTTAGCTCCAGGATTCTTGGGACAGCTTGAGTTGTGAAAGTGAGCTGGAAAGAGCCACCCCAACAGCAGCAACAGCAGAAGATGTACCCTGTTGATGTGAGTCACTCCCACCTGTGCAAAACCTTGTGTTGAACTGTCACAAGGTGTGAAAACGCTGCAGCACAATTTGCTGGTGTCTGGTGAGAGCCATAAGCCAAGTCCAGTTCTTGGCTCTGTTTCATTCACTCTGTGAAATGATGCACTGAATGCCCCCAGCTCAGGCTTGCTGTAAGGTAAGGGAAGGCTGATTTGTTGCTGAACATTCTATTGATGTTAGAACAGCAGGAGAGGAACCCAGGGTTAAGAGCCCTCCATCTCCAAGAGCAATTTTTGGCAGATAGGTTGGGTTTTCTGGGCTGGATGGCTCCTCAAGCAACCTCTGATCTAATGGCTCTGATTTAATGTCTCTTCTCTCTTCACTTGCTTTCCCTCAGCTACAACCCTGCCAGCACCAGCCATACTTCAGACCCCAAAAATACCCTTGCTTTTTCAAGTATCAAAGTGAGCAGCAATAGCTGGTCCCATCAGCCAGGCTGCAGATGTTGCCATAAAATTTAACTTTGACTTGTTGGACCTGCATTGTCACTGTTACATCTGCATTTCTTGTGGATTTGGGGTAGTTCTGAAGTACTGAGCTCTGAGAGAGTGGAGTGTCACAAAACAGGGATATGACAAAATGCAATGTTCACACATCCCCAGGATTTTTAGTATTTCTTAGGGTTTTATTACCTGTGTTTGTTTAGCTGTAGTTCTTATTAGTCAAAATCTCTTTTCTACCTCTGTGCAAATTTCTACTTATATTGGCATGAGCTACCCATGCCCTGTCCATATCTTTGATAAAATCCAAGCACATGGGATGTGGAGACACAGCAACACAGCTCTCACAGGGGGTTTGTCAGAACGGAGATATTTGGGGCAGATTAGGTTACTAATGGGATAACATACTCTGAAAAGTTTAAAAAAATAAAAATAGTAATGGGATTATATATTGGAGAGACACTATTTACCAGAATATGTAGTGACAGGAGAAGGGGGAATGGCTTCAAACTGACCGAGGGTAGGTTTAGATTGAATATTAGGAAAAAAATTCTTCCCTGTGAGGGTGGTGAGGCCCTGGCACAGGCTGCCCATAGAAGCTGTGGCTGCCCATCCCTGGAGGTGTTAAGGCCTGGCTGGATGGGACTTGGAGCAACCTGAGATAGTGAAGGTGTCCCTGGGTTTTCTTCTTTCTTGATGAAGGCTGAGGTTTCCCATGGCTTCCTCAGCCACCATTTGTGGTGGAAGCTGATCTTTCTCTTTTGGTTGCAAGGTGCTTTTGCCCTTCTCATTCCCTAAGGGTTCATTACTCCTCCACTGAAGCAGGGACAACCACTGCAGCCCTCACTCCTTCAGCTGTCTGTGCCAGTAATTCAATCTCTTTCATTTTCAGAGGTTTCAGCAAATTCAGATGGCAGTGCTGGGAAACATGAAGATAGAGGAGATAAGGTAAAGCTTCCTGTAAGTTTCAAGAGTGTTTGTGTAGAAATCAGGACAGCATGACATGCTAGTGATTTTCAGTGTACTCCTACTACAGGGACAGCTTTTGCAAACAGTGTTTGAACTTTTATTTAGAAGCTCAGGAACCACCTGTTCCTCTTTTCAGTGGATAGAGCCCAAGCCTGAGCATTCCATCTGACTTGGACACCTCAGAAAAAGCTGATCCCCTGGCATCCCTGTGAGAGAGGGAAGGTAACATCCTTGAGGTGTGACCAGGCAAAAGGCAAGTTAGGAGGGTGTTACACCTCCCCCTGTCTCTAAGAGCAGAATGGGGGTGACTGAGCTCTTACTTCTACTTTGGGCACCTTATTGAGAAGTTCATGTTAATGGGATGAATCTGGTTTCAATATTTCAGAATAAGGTTTATTAAATACTGAAAGGGTAATTAATGTTGTTTGTCATGATCAACTCGATGCATCTTCTCAGCACTTTGTACAGGCAAGCTCAGAGCAGCATTGCAAACTGCAGCCCAGTGCTCTGAGCACCAGTGCAGCCCCTCCTGTGTAAATAGCTCTGAAGGAAACATATTCCTAAAACCTTTTCAGTCTCTCTCTTCTCCCTTCCAGTTTCCCAGCTCTGCCATTCTCGTTGCCTGTGTCATAGCAGGGTCCATCCTTTTCATAGTGATGATCTCGTTGGTTTGGAAACGTGAGTATCCTGAAGCTAAATGATTCTAATGCTGGCCTGATGTGCATGTCCTCCTGAGTCCCTGGTTGCTCTGGGAGCTCTGCCATGGTCCTGATGCCAGTGCTGTGTTCATTTTGTGGGAGTTTCTGTCCTTACTCCAGGACTGTGGCAGCATCAGGGGAGCAGGGAGGATGAGTTGGTGGGGATGCAGCAGGAGGCAGCCTGTGCAAAGAACCTGCTCCCTCACTTCTTGCAGGGCTGACTCATCCTGTTGACTCTCTCTTTACACTTAAGTGGCTCCATAATTTCCTGGAAATGCTCCCAAAAAACACTGGTGTAACTGAAATCAGGATGGGATCCTTTCTTTCCTGCTTAGCCCACAGAAATTTTGCAGCTTGCTGTCATTGCTCGTTTGACAGATACATTGGAATTATAGATTTTGTTTTGCCATTGTAACATTAATATTATTTTGCTTCCAGGTAAACAGGCAAAGAAGTTTATAGTAAAAAGGTAATCCATTTTGTAATTTCCTATTAAAAGTTCCAGTGTAATTTTTCTTAGAGACAGGAAGGTATATTGGCCACTGATTGTAATGGGTGCAGTATTGGCTTGTGGTGCTGATTACCAAAGTTGTATTAGGAGGAAACTTCAGGTAACTTCACTCCAGAAATTCAGTAGTGGTTCCTGGATGCTGCTTCTGTGTAGGAACAGAAACCCAAAGCAATGGAGAAATTAAGCTACTGTTACTGCAGTGTAGTGACTACAGCTTAAGGAAGTGCTTCATCTGCTTTAATTTCTGGTTGAGTACCAGGACATGATACCTTGTGCAAATGTAATTGATAAGTTCATATCTTCTGGCTTATCTTGAAAAAAAAAAAATTCTGTGGGCAAAACAAAGGGGAGTCCAATGAAGCATCACCCCTTTTCCAAACACCAATAATTTTTCAGTGGTAGCTGGTCCTTCACTGCTTGCTCTACATGGGAGGCAGGGACTGGGGAGACACTTTTCTGAATCCCATGGTGGTTGCCCTACATCTGCCATGGCAGGGTTCAAACAACCCTTCCCTGTCCATGAGAAGGATGCAAGCCAGGTAAATACCTCCCTGGTGTAAAGTAGGAGTTACTTCATTGCAGTCATTGGGCTCAGTAGCTTCAGGTTTCCATTTCCGTGGGAATTTGCTGTTACAAATAAAAAAGAATTGCTGCTCTGGAGCAGCAATGTCCTTTTGCCCCACCCATAGTGATCTGTGCTTCTCACTGCAGTGTTGGACCACCAGGAGAGACTGACAAAGTTTTCAGTGGTGCTGAAGGAGAAAACAACATTTTTTCCCTGTGAAGAGCTCCTACATCATCTGCAGATGCCATGGGAAATAAAAAGGGCCTGTTCCATGCTGCACTCAGAGATACTTGTGAGCCCTCAAAATATCAGCGGGTATAAAACAAAGGCCAAAGCTTCAACTATGAAAATTTAAAATCTTTGTGCAAATTTTCCCATACCACCCTTAAAACTCACTGCATAAAGAAGCTTATTTGAGAAGGGGCTTTATGCATTATTCATGGATGCTTCTGGCATCTGCCTTCTTACTAGTACCATGTTGCACAATTTAATTTGTTTTTCTGCATTTTTACTAATGGTCTTCCTTGAATAAAACTTGTACTCTGAGGAACAGAAGAGATCACATGGAAGGCTGCCTATCTTCAAATTGCCATAAAGAAAGAAAAGGAATCATAAAATAAAATTTTTAATTCTTTTATGTAATCAACAGAAAAATTAAGCAACAAGAATGCTGTGAGTTTAAATAAAAAATGCAGATTACTTAAGGGGTATCACTACAGCCTGTGATTCAGCATGTTTGAATAATCCTTGGAGAGTATGTTAATAAACTCTGTAATTTTTTGCTGGCAATTGGACTTTTTATGCTACATCCTAAGGCATTTCAACAGGAGTTAGGTATTTCCCAGGTGTGGAAATGACTGGTGTGCTGTCTCAGCTCTCCAAAGAAACACTGCAGCATTAGCAGAGGTGGGAAAATGCCCAGAAGACCGACCTAGAGGGAAATTTCTCTACCCTGCTCCCACAAACCCCTGCACCACTCATTTCTAAATCTGTTAAGGAAGAGGGATTGTCCATGGAGGCTGGGGGATCATCGATGGGATACACTGCAGAGCTGCTGTGTAATTCCCTGGGCTCCTCACCCACTCTGCTGCAGTGACTTTGGGACAAAATCCCAATCCATGATGGGTTTGTTCTCTCTGGAGTTCACCAGTGCCAGCCACGGCACCTCTGGCCAACTAAGTAAGAGCACGTGGTGGGAACAGCAGTGGATCAGGAGCCAGCAGGGTCTGGCAGCTCTGGATTTGCCCTCGGGCTGTGCTCAGGGCTGTGGTGAGACTGTTGAACTCTCCAGCACCCTCTCCCAGTGAGGGGGGCAGGCAGGGGAGGTTCCTCTTTGGGGTCCCTCTCGGCTCAGAGCCCTGCCCTCACCCTGCTCTCTGCTGCTGTGGGAGGCACAGCAGAGTCCTGTGGGGTCAGGGAACGTGGCCTGTGGGCTCCCAGGCTGGGTTTGCTCAGCTGAGACTGTGTCTGTCCCACACCAGTGACTGTGGCTGTCACCACCCCAACACAGAGCACAGGGACACAGCATCTGTCACTTCTAGGCATGAATCCCACACAAACCTGTGAGGAATAAAAGGAAACAAGCAAAAAAAGAAAATCCCAAACAGTTTTGATGTACTCCTTTGAAAAACCCAAACTTTTCTTTTTGCCTTTTTTCCCCCACTCAATTAAACCTGCTAATTAAGTCAACAATATCTCCATTGCAGCTTCCAATTGGCAGAGTTGGGCCAATCCTTTTGCTCTTACTAATTAGCTCTTCACTAATGAGTTCATTACAGCAGAGCTGGCTCTCGCTTGGGAAGGTTCTAGCACATTTGCTGTGGTGCTGGTTGGACTTAAAAGCCCTGGTTTTGGGGAGTTGCACAAGGGGAGAAGAGATGGGAGCCAACAAAGGGAGTTTGATCTGATCAGCCATGTGGAAATACAGCCCTGAGAAGCTGCAGGGAAGCTGTAAGTGTGACTTATACCACTGAGCATTCTTATTTATCTTTTTGTTCAGCCCAATTATTGAGGCAGAGTCTTGGGTTTAGAGTGGCAATTGAAGGCAAGGATTTGGGGAGGGTTACATCTAAATAAAAATTCATTGAAGTTATTTGTGAGGACTGGGGCTGTCAGTATGTTCAGGGAAAGGTTAAAGTGAGCCTTTTAAATGTAGCTGGAGGAAATACTGCTTTCCAAAAGCAACAGAAGCCCCAGAATGCAGTCTTTGGGTCTAGTGGAGAAAAGCTGGATGAAAGCAAGTTTTTAGAAAGAAAAGGCTGTGGGAAAGGATGTCATTGGCATCTGGAAATGTTGGCCTTTATTTTTAAGACTTTTACCTTGGAAGGCAAAAAAATACGCTTGAGTTAAGATAAAGCGCTGTAGCCAAAAAAACCCTCTGGTAACAGATTAAAGCAATACACAGGGCAGAGGAGCAAAGCCATTTGCTTTAAAACCACCCTGCATTTCCCAAAACTCCAGTCCCTCCATCCTGGCCTCCCACCACCTCTCAAACTGCTAAGCACCACGAGCTGAAATTGGCCAGGTCTGAGGCCTCTTCCCAGCACTTGGAGCTGCTGGAGTTATCTCAGCATTTATGGACTTGCACAGGGAGCCTGTGGCAGAGCAAAGCAGGTTTTTATTTGTTTAGAGTCCATGTCAAGCCTAAATGTTGTTATATCTGGAGAGTCTGGCTCAGCTCTGTGGAGCAAGGCTGTTAATTAATGAAGGATTTAGCTTTTGGTCCAAGTAATAATTTTTACTGGTCCCCAGTACTTTGTGGACAATTGTCTGTATCAAAATGACCGATTAAAGAGGGTAAAGGAGGTCTGATGTGAGGAGATAATGACTGAACTGCCAGATTAGTATGGAGGAGTTACAGAAAAGCAATTAAAAGGGGAGATTTGAATATTTTGGGATATGGGATTGACTAATGAGGAAACAGGAGGAAATAAAAAAAAAAAGGCAAGTGCTGAGCTAGGAATACAAACCTTTTAAAGAGAAACCAGAGGAATGAATTAAATATCATTTTGAGATTAATAAGAGACCTCTCAATAGACTGTATTGGAGCTGACTGCTCTCTTGGTCCCTTTCCATCTCAGCAGCACATTTCATTATGTTTCCAGGTTTGTTTCTTAGCCTTAATATGCTTTTCCAGGCATTTTTTTGAGGCTAATATAAATAAATCTCTTGGTTTCAAAGGTGAAATGTAATTGGGGCTTAAGAAAGAGCAAGCAGAAGGGAAGAATGTGGCTGAGTACATAGGAAATTAGAAATAAGAATAAATAGCATCATGGGACTTGGGGAAAGAACAGAGATAACCACACAGTGTGAGATGAATGCATGAAAAAGTGGAAAATTTTAGCCTGGTAGAGAGAGGAAATGGGACGTGCTGCTGCAGATATGACAGCAGATGGCAAAATTGAGCTGCAAAGACTGAACAGAGGAACATCTGGAGAGATGAGAGGAGGCTGTAAAGGTGATGCAGATTTGCTGATGCCAAGCAGAATCAATGCAGCCTCCTCCAGTGACAATGGAGGTCCCAGACAGGAGTTCATGGGCTGAGCTCATGGCTCCAGGGAATGCTTTCAGCACATTTAGCCTGGGCTCTGGCTCATGTGGCCCCTAGCAACACAATTTCCCGCCAGTCTCAGTAACCCTCTGGTTTTCTTGTGCTCCTGAGGCTGTGGTGACCACACACTTCTTGGTTTCCTCTTCCCTCTGCTGTCTAACCCCAGCTGGGAGCAGTGTGGTTTTGGTTTCCCTTGCTAATTTAAAACACAAACCCCAAGACTCAGCAGCTCCTGCAATCACACTGTGGAAGGAGGGACCTGGGAAAGGAAATGTCAGCCCTAAGCAAACCCACAGCTCATCTCAGCCTCCACTCCCTCCTGCCTTCCAGCAGGATGGGGGTCTTGGCAAGGACCCTCCAAGGAATAACTTTGGAGAGTGTTTAGGAACTGAGAGGAACACTGAGATTGGAGTGGGGCTTCCCACAGAGAAGCCTCATTTCCTCACCCTCATCTCCTCACCCCACAGTGCAGAATGAGGTTGGAAAAGACCTCCAAGATCATCGAGTCCAACCATGGCTGATCCCCACCTTGTCACCCAGACCAGAGCACTGGGGGACAGTTCCTTGGACACCTCCAGGGATGGGGACTCCACCATCTTCCTGGGCAGCCCTTCCAAAGCCCAACAGTGCTTTCAGTGAAGAAATTCTTCCTGATGTCCAGCCTGAACCTTCCCTGATGCAGCTTGATGCCATTTCTTGTCCTGTTGCTGGTTTTCTGGGAGCAGAGCCTGATCCCCACCTGGCCACAACCTCTTTCAGGAAGGTGTTGAGAACAAGAAGGTCCCTCCTGGGTCTCCTTTTCTCCAGGCTAAACACCCCCAGCTCCCTCAGCCTCTCCTCACAGGTCTTCTTTTCTAACCTCAGCTAAAGAGCTGCAAGTAGTTTGAAACTGAGACAGGAAGGATCATGAGGGCACTAGGAAGAGAGAGGAAAATTAAAGTGTGCAAATAGCAATGGAAGGATTGGGGAGGAAGGTGTTAGGAAATTATCTCTGGTAAAAGTTCATTGCCTTTTTTTAATTTTTCAAGTACTGACCCTTCTCCAAGGGGAAGGGTAATCTACCACTTCCCAAAATATCTTCTTTTTTTTAATTTAGAAGAAAAGAAGCTGAATATTTGCTGACTATTTCAAAATGCAGCTTCTTTTTTAAAGTACCTAGAAAAAAAAGAGGAAAATTTAGTGGGGGTGTGTTTAGGGTTTTTTTGGGGGGAGGGGTTGGTATTTTTTAATACCTAGGAGAAGAGGTGTATGGTAGGTAATCCAAACTAAGGAATAAATCCTGTCTATAGTTATGTTTTCTAAAACAGAGTGTACTAAGGCCTGACTCTCTTATCTCATATACATATTCTGTAGTTCTACTGATGTAAGTGAACACTGACTGCTGGAAGGTAACCCCTTTTCATGCTTAAATGCACATCTAATGAAGATTCATGGCTTCAAAGGTGCTCTCAAACACCAGAGCTGGTGTCATCCTTAACTAAGCCATCCAGTAGTTAATAAACATCACACAATCATCTGCATATTTAATGCAGGGCAGAGAAATTTATGGAGAAATCTCTAGCTTTTAATCCAGCAATGAATCATTTATGGGATTTTGGGTTATTCACTTTGTGCTGAATTAAGTTGTCTCTTTTCACCAAGCGAGCCCCCGACGTGGGCAGCGTCACCAGCCAGGCTGCACAGTGATGGATGGTGCTGGGATAAATTATTTATTGGCCCTTTTAGATCACTTGCCCCGCAGTGAACTAGGCCAGTTAATTTTAAATCTGTTCATCTCCATTCCTAAGTGCACAAAAAGGTTTCCATGTACATGAAATTCATCTCCCTTCCTTCTCTGCCCCCCCCTCCAGTGCACTGGTGAATTACCTGTGTGGCTTGGGTTGGGTGAGTTTGGGATGCAAACTGTCCCTTAGGGGCTGTGGTGACAGTCCCAATGGGGGATTGTTTGTCCAGGCTGGTTCTGGTTCTTCAGCTCTCACTTGTGTTCTACTTTAAAAGCTGTGTAATGGAAATGTTGTGATTCTTTAGCTTGTCATGCACGTGGTACAATCCTCTTTAGCCCAGAGGGGCTGTGCAGAGAATGTGTCAATGCACTCAGGGTGGGGAGGGAAACTCCTGGAGGCTGTAATGATCAAGCACTTTTTTAAAAAAATTATTTTAAACTTCATTTCTACCTGCAAGCCTCAGCCAATGCTGGGGCAGAGCCCTTTCCCAGGACTTTCCTTTGAGCTCTGCTTCAAGGACAAGGGACATTCAGTCTCTCAGTGGAGCAGAGAGTCAATGCTGCTTTTGAATTCTGCTTGGTGTTTTATGCCCCTGGTCCATTATCTAATGGGGAATATGATGAGGTAATTATGGAAATACACAAATTGCAACCTCATGAATACCAAAGAAAGTCGTGATGATCCATGCTAAAAGAATGCATAAAAATGCAAATAATTTGTAAATGGGGAGCAGTAAATCTTGTTAGTATTAATAACTTGGAGCATTTAATTGCATCAGGTCTTGATGAATTCTAACCAAAGCTGTCTGAATAGATGGTTTTAGGACTCTCATCCTGTGAACTGTGTGCCATGAGGTCAAGGGGGGCTGTAACTTGGATCCTCTTGGTGGATCCACCTTGGGCTCCCTCTGTAAGCACTGCTTGGCTGGTTCTTTTGTGGGCTAACAAAGGGATTGGGATTTATCTGCAGGCTGTTCTCTGCTTTTTGTCATATCTCACTGTATCTTGTTCTGGTTTGTGGGAGGTGCTCCTGATGCCTTTTCGAGCTACCTAAAAACAGAGGCCAGACAGATTTAAGGGAGTAAAATGCAGTTGTATTTATTGAAGGGCCTTCAGGTACATTTAGGGCAGATGAAGCCCCCCAGGGGCTACACCCAGAAATGGTAACAGGTTTTCACACTTTTATAAGTTTGGTCCATTTGCATATTGGGGGTTAATCTTCCAATTACAGCTTCAGATAATGAAGTCAGTTACCCCAAATTTGCTCCCCCACAACTCACTTTTGTTTCCATCTCTTGGGGCCTGAGGTGTTCTTGATTCCCAGGCCTGGAGAGGAATTGTTGTGTCTGACCAAAATGGGAAAGCAGTGGCTGACACTCTACATGGAGTCCAGAGCTATACATTAGAGAATGACAGGATTACAAATATATGAGAAATATACCAGCTAAAATCCTCAGGCGTTATTTCCAGCAGCATCCTGGGGAGGAAAGGGAGCAGAAATTCCATCTTTGTTGAGATTTTTGGCATTTTTAGTGCTGCTGTTGTGAAACACCTGTCCAGGTGTGAGGGGCTGTTGTTAGTAGTCTGCTGGGTGAAGATTCCACCTGGAAACACACTCACTGAAGCTTTCCCAAGTCATTAACAGACTCTTCCTTGAACTTTGCTGGACTTGCCAGTGGCTGGGTGTTTGGTGGAGTTCTTATTTATCAGCTCTTCCCTTCTCTTTAGTTCATTCATCCCCTGTCTATAGCTGAGTTATTCTGCCCTAATCAAAGATACTGGATGGCACCTCCATACATGAACCCTGCAGCTTCATAAAACCTGATAAAGGAGAGAGGAATATTCCAAGAGAAAACAAGAAAAGGTCATGATTTATTGTTAACAAACAGCTCCCTGGATCTTATTATCTTTGCTGTGTCGAAGCCTGGAGATCTAGGTTGGGCTTTATAATTCACATTGAAATTCAATGTATCACATGTCTCCTGTAAAGCCACATTTTTGAATGATACTCAAACCCTATTAAACAGGTACTCATTAAACCACAACACCCTATAAATTCTTCCTGAGTTTTGTTGACAGTACACATCAAACACGAACCGTTAAGTGCTTTTCATTTTCTTGGTAGTGGGCTATCATAATGCATCACATGACAAAATAATGTGTTTACATGACAGATTTAATGCTTGATCTGCTGCATGAAATGCTTCAGAGCACCAGAAGACAAAAATGTAACATTATACTTCCAAGTGTCTATTAATTCTTAACTAATAATAAATTACAGTGAGATGCTGATAGAAATGGATGAGAGAGGCACATGCACACGGGAGGAATTCATGAGGATCAGTGATGTGGCAGTGAATACTAAATGCAGACATCATAGCTGGAGTGAGAACACAGCATCTCTGGGCTGGCAAGAGACCCACTGCTGCTCCACAGGTCTGGGTTTCTTCTTTTGGGTCCTGACAGGCTTGTAGTGAAGGTCATGCTGGATTTACTTTCAGTTTTCCCTCCTAAATGGTGCCAGAAAGGAGTTCCAGCTGGTCCTGTCCTGTCCTGGCCAGGCATGTGAGCAGGACTGGGCCTGAGCCCCAGCTCTGGGGACAGGAGGGGGCCCTACCTGTCCTTTGTGTCACCCACTTGTCCCTCCTAACCCCTGGGAGCAGCCTGGCTTTGCCTAGCCCATTGTATTTCCTTGGGAATTGTCAGCCTGTGCCTGGCCTGACAGCTGAGGAGGCACCCTGGGATGGCTCTGGGGACCTTAGAGACCCACAGCAAGCCTCTGCATGGACATTTTGTAGGGATGAGGGGTTCACTGAGGGCCAAGGGCAATCATGAACCCTCCTGGGGTTGGGAGAGACAGACAGAAATCAGCCCTTGCTTACAAAGTGTCTCCCACCAGCAAAAGAAAATAACCAAGTTTGTTTTTTCCAGCCAAAAGATCCTTCTCTTTTTTGTTCTTCTGCTCCACCCCTGGAGCTCCTGTGCTGACCCGTGTAACCTGCCCCTGGCACTGGGCACGAGGCTCCCACCTCATTCATCCTGCACATCCCAGCCACCCCAGCACTCCCAAATCACACCCAAGATGTGCTTTTCTCCCACATGAATCACCTGTTGTGTTTAAAGCAATGATTTCATGCTTGGTTTTGAGCATCACTTCCTACTCACCCTCAAAGCAGAGCACAGAGAAGTCTCAAGTCATTCTGGGCAAAATGTTGGTTTTTTTTTTTTTTTTCCTCTTGTAAACCTCTATGTAAACCATTTTTACTTTTGCTGTTCATTGTTTTCATCAAAAAGGGTTGTTAATTCTGGAGTTTCTTTATGAGGAGTTGTCCCTCAACAGGTCTTGTTTCACCACAGTGCCACCTCCTTCCCTCCACACAACTCTTCTGTAATTCACAACATCATTGACTTCCAGCCTTGGCAGAAAACTGCCAGAATTTGGAATTTCAAGAGTGATATCCAGCCACTCCACAAGTTTAGAGTATGAGGGCAGCTGTGTCCATTAATCTTTTAAAAGAACCCAAATCTCTGGTTTTTATTGCAAGTGGGAGCTAGGAAGGAATTGGTATGTGGGAAAACAATGCTGTAATGATGACATACAATCAAAGGGAGGGTAATAAACCTGCTATTCCTCCCTGCTTACTGGGGGAGTTGGCTGGGGAGCAGGAGCTGAGGCTTGTTTTAACTACAGACAGCTCTCTCTTTTTGGTTTTTATAGCTTTCTCAATCACTTTGCTCATCTGCTGCTGGAGGCTTTTATTTGCTGATAAGGGCTGTTAAGCAGTTGGAAAGCCAGCCCAATGAAGTTATATAAAATGCAGCAAAGGATTTGTGCCAGGTTAGAGCCAAGATGCCATCTTGGAGGCAGGGAGGGAGATGGGAAATGTCCTGAAAGGGGATAAAATACAGTTAAACAGCAAGAGATGCAGTTTACTGCAGTTTGTCACTCTTTCAGGAGGGGCCATATATACATATTTAGGTGTAGATATACTCCTACTTATATTTGTCCCTGCTCCTTGTGCTGATGGGACAATGGGTTGCTCTTTCTTAATATTTTTTCCTATTTTTCTGAGAAATTTATGGAGCCTCCTTTAACAAGAAAATGAATAATAAATGTTGATATGCAATGGGAGCAGTGCTGATGTTGCCTTGCCCCAGTCCAGTGGTCTGAAGCAGCTCCTTTTAGTGATGAAATGACCAGTGAAACCCCTGGAAGTCTTGGAGGCACATGAAAGGCTACTTCCCAAGTGACTTTGTAGTACATTTCCTTATCTGGAAGCAATCAGTGATGGAAATGGAAAAATGACCAGATTTTAACACTGGAATTTTTCTTTGAACAGTCTTCAGGGCTGTGTTTCTGCAAGCCTGAATGCAGGGAACAATGTTGGGCTGCCATCCATGGTGAACATGGCTTCTTCAAGTTGGGTTTAAAAGTTTATATAGTGTTGGTTTTGATGTTGTTGTTTTGCTTTGGGTTTGTTTTTTTTTTTTTTTTTTTCAGAGGGAACAGTGATTCTGGGACTGCTTTGTTCTGCTTTCTCAGCCACTATTGCTTTATTCCAATTTCCCCCTTTATGAGAGAATTAAAAATTAATCTGGAATGTCAGGTCTGGAAGGTCATGTACTCTCTCTCTCTATGTATAAAGAAGCTGATACAAATTTAGTATTTAAATAACCCAAACAACCAAACCCAAAACAAAAAACCTGTTCCCCATATCCAGCTACTGTCTTTCAGGTCCCTCCTGCAAATTGCCAACATAGTTCAGTTGATTTGTGGTCACTTTTAACAGTTTATCAAATTTTCTGACTTTTAAAAGGCTCTTAATTTGCTCACTTCATGTCCCCAGAGTGGAGGATTCTCTTTAAATCCTGTATTTCTCATCAACTTGTTTGCAGCATCAGTTATTGCAGAGTAACAACACCCAGTTTCCAAACAAATTCCTGGAAAAGCAAGCATCCTTTTCAAATGTCACCTCCATTTTGGTCCTGACCTGAAAAACGAGGAGTGTCAGGTTTTACTAAAGCATTTCAGTTCTCTTTTGCTGTTTCTTTTTTCTCTGAAGCAAATTGGAAACACTCCGTAGTCCCTTCTTGTCTCACCTCTCGCAGATTGCGTATGATAGGTAGGTAGGTAGGTGCCTTTCTGCCTCCTACTTTCATTCTTGAGAAATTTCCATCTAACCCCAAGGAAATATGAAGTCAAAACCGATGACTCTGCCTGGAAGAAGTCCACTGAGATGTGACAGCTCCTCTTCCCCGGAGCAGAGCAGCAGCGCGAGCACCTTGGGAGAAATGCTGCTGACTGCAACAAACCATTCACTTCATTTTCCTTTCCCTCCTTGGAAGCAGTTTGTTCAAAGCCCTCTGCAGTCAGGAGCCTGAGAAAATAGTTTAAAAAGCTGTAGGAAAGGATTTACTCTTTGCATGAGTTGACAGTCTGCAATCTTCGGTGCAGAGCAGTTAATTGAAAACCGGGGAAGGAAAGGCTGTTAAAAGGTATCATGTGAATCTTGGCTCAAGGCAGTAAAGCCCAGCTTTCAAGTTAGTTTTCATCCTTGTTTTTCTTCTTGAAAGATGTGCAAGTTCAAGGAACAGAGATCTCACAGAGTTTGGATGGCCATAAAGCTGCTTGGTAATGATGGGCCATCTGCTGCTGCAGAGCAAGTGCAAGGTGCTCACTGTGGAAGCCTGGTGGGGCTTTGACCAAATGCCTCTTGGAGGAACTGAATTCCTCTATTTCTACAAATGTATGTGTTCCTACATTGCTACTGCATCTCTCTTCCCTAGCAGCCTGGATTTTGTGTCCAGCCCACTGGGGTATGGTGTCAGCAGAGCAGGCTGGTGTCCTCACCCCCTGGTTCTGGCCACCTCACCCATGATGGTTGCTGCACTCACTCTTGCCAGATTTACACATCTACTTCATAATTTGGAAAATCACTTTCCAAGCTGTGGTCTGTTAACTGTGTGTAATATTGGCACTGGATATGGTCTGATTGTCACTTCAGGAAAGGTGGTATGAATCCTTTTAGTAAAAGGGTAGCCAGTGAGTCTGCCCACACACTTGTTGGCATGAGCAGTGTGTTCCCTTTCCTACCCTCTGCAGGAAGGATTTGAGATGTCTTTGGCTGATGTTACATTTTCTGATGCAGATGCATTAAAAATGGATTAATTTTTATTTTTTTTTTTTATCAGGCTCCACTACTTTCCTGCTGGGGCTATTTATGTAGAACTAGATTTAAACGTCTCCTATTTCATCATAAATTGTATTGACCTGGTAAAATCCATGCAGTTTTCAGCAAAGTCTGTTCCAGACTGTTCCATTTGGAAACAAGATATAAATCTCCTGACTTCAGAAAGTTTTTCTAAAGAACTCTCATTTGAGGCACAAGTGGGGTCAAGGCAAGGTAAAAATTGAGATCCAAAGTTTACTGTGCTTTCTCCTCGTACCAAAATCTACCATGTCAAATCCACCCAGCTCCCAGAAAGTTTTACTTCTTGCCACTTGTAGTTGTGGGTTAATAAAATCCACACTCTTAACAGAGTGTCAGCTGCCATCCTTCTGCTGCATCACCTCTGAAGCCCCAGAGACCCAGAAATGAGGACACAGCTGGTCCTCACCTGCAAGGGGCTCAGCCAGGGTTCCCAGGGTGATGTCATGCCTCAAGACAGAGCTTCCCACAAAATGTAATTGCTGCAGCTTTCTTTTAAGACATTGCCAGAAGGAGAAGAGATGCTGAGGGCAAAATCTCTTTTGTATAATGAGTTACAGTGTGTGCTCATGCATTGGAAACCAGGAATTCATTTCTAACCTTCTGAGAGAGTCTAAAGCCACTTTTCCCAACAGAGGGGCTGAGCTGGTGGCTGCTCTGGAGTAGGAATGCTTTCCTGGGTTCTACTGGTGGCAGAGAGAGAGAAATTACTGCCAGAATGGAGTGGGGTCTAGTGAAAGAGAGGCCTGGGCTCTGGACTTGTCCCCCCATTGCTTTGCATTTCCCTTTTAACCACAGACACAAGGTTTTGGACCAGGAACAAAGTCCTTTTCCTTTTCTGTGACTGTCTCAGCAAGCAGTTTATGCCCCCATAAATCCCCTGCCCCTTTTCCCTATCAGGAGTCTTGCAGGGGGATCATTTCTCTGCATGGTCCAGCTTTGGCTGGATCATTTCCAAGGCAGGTACTAATCCCTGTGCAGTGCTCCTCTGCCTGGCCCTTCACTCCAGGATCTGGATGCACTCCAGTAGCCAAGCACCTCTGCTCAGCCCCAGAAACTGCCATGCCTGAATTTCAGATGCAGAAGGTACTTTTATCTAGCTCTGAATGTATGCACAGAGGAATAACTGAGCTACTTGATGAACTGATTAAAGATTTATAGTTCTTAGAGCACATAGCTGTCTTTTGGGGAAAATCCTGGATCAGAAATCCATTTCTGTCCTCACTAATCCACATATTATTCTCTCTCATTACTTTCTATTGATTCATTTTCATTTCATGTTGCAGCACTGGGTCACCAGTGTGTTTCTGATATTACACTACATTATTTAGCTGTCTCCTTACTCTGGTACTTGGTGGCATCTGTTAGCATGGTTGACTCTTCCCTGTCTATTCATTTAGTGATAGTACCTTCATTTTTACTATTAATAATACCAACATCCTACTGATCAGCTAGCTGGTCATACTCTGACTGAATCCTAAGTAAACTCTTTTGTGCCTTCTCTTTTCTTTGCAGTTTACTAC
Source organism: Urocynchramus pylzowi (assembly GCA_013397555.1). Lineage (NCBI taxonomy): Eukaryota > Metazoa > Chordata > Aves > Passeriformes > Fringillidae > Urocynchramus > Urocynchramus pylzowi. Next base: position 50,135 of record VZRH01007742.1, on the reverse strand, counting down.
CTGAAAAACGTTATCAGGAATTTTTTTGTCTTTGACTTTCCAAATGATGCAACCCCCACCATTTAAGGTGTCATCCCATGGGAAAAACAGAAAGCAGGGAGCTCTCCTGTGCTCTCACTTGGCTCTAGGCTGCCATTCAGCCACTGAGGTGAAGTATAAGGGATATTTAGGGAGCTTTACAGGAGAATATGTACCCAGACTGTCACACAGACCCAATGTATTGGGCTCAGACTTCTGCCTATTCTCTCTCTTCATCTATTTTTGCCCAAACATTTCATTCCAGGGATTCCCCTCCCTTTGGGAAAGGGAGAATGGGACCTAATTTTTTTTTTATTAGGCATTGTTGGTGTTATTTTAATAAAAGTAGAAATTCTTTTTGCTTCCCAAAGCCCATCACATCCCACAAACTTGTCTCTAAGAATATGGGAGCAAACCAGCAAGTCATTCTTGCTGTCTAGTGAGGAACAGGAACAAAGAGCAGGGCCAGTGCTGGGCTCCTGCCCAGCTGGGCACTGGGATGAGCTGGAATTGCTGTCCCAGGCATGGATGCAGCTGTGTGAGACACTCCTCAGCTGCCCTGGCACAGCCCTTGTCTTGCCCAGAGACTGGTCCCTGTGGAGGGGGGCTGCTCCTCATCTCCCTGGGCAGGACCCACTTGTCATGATGGGACTTTAATGTTTTAAAACATCAGAAAAAGTGCATCAGCCCCACTGGTGGAGGAACCTTTTTTGGATGTTTCCAGGTTCGTCCAAGTGATGTTGCAGGGGACTGCAGAGCACTTCTGTTTGGTTTCAAATCTGCTTCTAACAGCTGGGCTCTACCATCTCCAGCTCAGAGCAGCACAGCACAGCAGCCCCTCTGAGCAGGCTGCCTTCTCCATCTCAGCTGCTTCCCTTCAGGGTGTCTCTCAGCCTGGTCCTTCCTGAAATGCACAGCAGATGTGAGTTACACTCCCTTCTTGGGATTTCTCATCACTTTCCTTTGCTGAGCTGCCCGAGCATCACACTCCATCAGTTAGAAATTCCCTTATTTTCCCTAAATTGCAGCCATTCCTCTCCCTTCCTCTGGATTCACAGTAAGAATAACACCAAAAGGCAGCTGGGCTGTGCTGTGTAACTCCTTCCTTGCTTGGCCAGCACACCCTGTTTCACAAGGCTTGAGGACATGGACACCTTAATTCCAGGACTTCAGTAAAACAGCTGTGCCAAAACCTGCCCCATCCCAGTGCAGGATGGAAAAGCTTCTGGAGACAGATCACAGCAGGGTTTTGGGGAGGCTTGGCTGCTGGAACTGTTACTCAGAAACACCTCTGTGGCTTCCCTATGGCTGCTAATGTGAACACAGAGGTCTTGCAGATACACCCACTCAAGTCTTTTCAGGAAGAGTAAAAACCCTTCTATTTTTAATTTATTTTTTATTTTCCACCTTCTCAAGCATATGTAGTTTCTTACTGTGCCCTTCTCCACCCAGCACCAATGTTCCTTCCCTTGGAAAACACTCATTCCCAATACTGGCTGGCTTTGACATTTTCTTGCTAAACAAATTTGACCTTTAAGATGTCCTGTGGACTCTTAAATCCTAAATTATTTTGTACCTCTCCTTTTCAGCTGGTTCAGCTTTTAAATCTGCTTTTAAAAAAAAGCCACTGGCACCAGAGTGGAGCCAGCATCCCGGGCTTGTCTCCCCAGTGGCACAATTGGAAGTGAAACTCACCTTCCTCCTCCTGCTTGGCCCTGTGTGATTGAGCTGGATGTGTCCACACTCTGTAGTTCAAGTACTTCCCGTGATAGAAAATCTATCAGGCACTAATGGAAGATGTTCCTGTAGTTAATTACTCCCTTTGGTTTGTAGAAAAATAATAATTAGAAAATGACTCCCCATACTTAGCTTGGATTGATCCAGTTTGAGCCACTGGGTTTTGTCCTGCCCCTGTCTGATAGATTAAAGAGCTCTTCCTTAATAGAAAATCATGTGGATACTTTGGAGACCTCCTCACCTTCCCTTGGTGAAATCAAATAAATGGAAGCTCTTTGGTGTCTCCCTGCAAAGGAAGTTTTCATGACAAGGGTCAGGGCAGGCCAGCAGGGTCCAGGTCAGAGATCACAAACCAGAAACTTTCTATGTTCTTGGCCCACTTTCTGGAACCCCAAAATAGAGAAACTGTGAGAAGGGATTGGGCATTTAAATAGATTTCCTCTTTTCCCTCGTCATGATTCAAATTAACAGAGAACTAATGGATAAAATTAATCAGGCACTGTTTTGTCTGTCTCCATAAAAAGGCAGGTGAACATTGAACCATATTAAATATTGCTTTCTCTTGGGAAAATCGAGATTCCATAAAAATACTGTTAATTAAAGATTGAGACCAGACAATTACATGAATATATAAAATAATTATTTGAATATGGATGCTACAAGATTGGAGGAGGGAAGAAGGAAACCTGTCCATGCCCCTAAAAACCCATTTGAACAGCTTAGTGCTGGATTTCATATTTAACTTAATAAAGGCATTTACTGTTAATGAGATGATGAATGTTCTGGAAAATAGGACTAAGTGATTAAAATAGGAAATTCATGAGATGTAGCTCTTGGCAAGGGTGGGAATGGGAAGAAAGTGGTTTACTGGGAGTATGTGATGGGAAGAGCTGTCCTGGGACCTGCCAGACTGCAGGTGAGCAGGCAGGGAGGTGTTTCCTAGTCCTTTTCTTGGCCTCCTTGGCTTCCTGACCTCCTTTCTTTCTTCCTTCCCACTCTCCTGATGATGCTGGCTGTGTTGCTAACAGGCCCTGATAGTGCTGTCGCTCTCCAGGTCTGCAAATGAATATAAATGAAAAGAAAATCTCTGCCCTGTGATTTTACTAACCTGTGTGCATTTTCTTGTCCAAAACAAGAGTGCCAGAGGCTGGGTTAATGAGAAGCTGGTCACAGGAGCAGAATCCTTTTGAATAAAGAAAGCATAATTCAGTCCTTAGGTTGTAGGAGATTTGGGAGATTCTTGCATTCTGCTGGTATAGCTGGGTGAATTTCATGGGTTTAGTGACCTCCAAGCAAGGACAAAAAGTACTGCCTTCCATCTAAAGCCATTCTTTGTAAAGACACAGTTTCTAGACACAGAATGCAGACATTGTTACAGAAAATTTCTATGGGACATACATTTGCAAATTTTTCATTCGTTATAAAACATTGATCAGATTAGCTCAGTGTTTCCATTTGCCTCTGGAACTGACCTTCTCCTGGGATCAGGCTGCTGGAGTTTTAATATTTAGATTGCTGCAAAAACTACCTGCAGCAAAAACTGCCCCAAGGAAGTGGGAAGACAGGAGAGTTCTGTCACAGCACAACCTCCATTGCCCTGTCCATCCAGGTTAAGGATCATTAGGCACCAGAACCCCTCAAATCTCACTTTGCAATTGCAAAGTTGGCAATTCTGGGCATGTTCCTGGGGACAGCAAAGGGAGTTTTGGCTCTGCCTTTGCTTTTCTTCCATGCTGAAGGGATGAAACCTTGCCTTTCTGGGCATGAATCACTTCTAGTCCAGGGAGCTTAGGAGGAAAGTTCCTGAGGAATTTTGTGCCATTCTTTGGGGTATCTTTGGGGTAAATGTAGGACAAGAAGCCTATGCTGGTTACACAATTCAGACTTCAATGCAACAGCAGCCACTAATACCTCAGAGGAGGGGAAAATAAGTTAAAGGTTGTTTTGATTTCACATGTACAGGCACAATAGGTGACAGCAAAGTAAAAAAAGAAAACCTGTGGTAGGGAAGACTTTTGGTTTGTATCGTGCAGAACAGGGCAGGGTGTAACACGGGAATGCCAGGAATGGTGGCAGTGGAGAAAAGGAGGGACAGGGCAGTTCCCTGGAAATCTTTGGCCATTAGGTGCCACTCTTCTGCTGCATTTTCAACTGACACCAATTCCTTCAGTTCGGGTAAGCCAAGTGCAGCTGCTTCCTCAGCCTACAGGTTTAATTCATGTGAGAACTTTACAATAAATTTTTTGATCAAGAACCTTCAACTTCATCCAATTGCTGATTAATTTGATTCCCCATTTTAACGTGATTGAAAATTCAGGAAGCGGCTCCCTTGCGCTCAGAATAAAAACAGCCAATAGATTCTGTTTGATTTAAATCTCTTTAGGTAGCAATTGTGAGATAATTTGATCATCAGCTCCAGGGTGTAACTATTGAATTTGTGCAGAGGGTGGCATTTTAGCACTGCAGAAGGTAAAGGAGTCCAGGAAAAATACATGAACAACAAGGAGAAATAGAGGGTCCAGCAGAGAGGAATTTGCTGATATTTCTGACTGTAACACTCAGTTAAAGTCTTATAACTTTGGCCAAAACAAGGGCTCTGAAAACAGCACAGAATAATCCCAAAGTCAGAGAGGCTAGCCTGCCAATTCCTGGCAGCAAAGTCTATATAACTGCATCTGTTCCACCCACTTCTCCACTGTCTTCTGCGACAAAAGATGAATGTGTGCTTGGCCAGCCCTCAAACCAGCAGCACTGACTCCTCAGATTGCATCCACATTGTAATGACTCAGTTGAGAATGATGGCTTACATGGGGAAAGCAGTAGCATTTTTTTTTTTTTTTCAGGAGCATTTGAAAGATTTATAGCAAACTTACATCTTAGTTCTAGGGAACTAACTAGATTACTACTAATTAAAGACTATGTTTTAAATTTAAAAACCCAGTCACTTGTGGCTTGCAGATGTAAAACTCCCTGGGTTTTGCTCCTGATGAAGATTTTGTTTGCTGTTTCTGCAGTCAGCAAATTAAAAGCTCCAGCTTTCTGCAGTGTACCTTGCTGGGAGGAAAATTGTCAACATATGAAGTGAAGGAGACTGGTGGGGAAGGCATTATTTATTCTATTTTAATCTTTTTAATATCCCTGTATTAGGGACATGGAGCCTGCAGTGATCTCTCCATGGGTGACAGAGTGCCTCTGCCCAAGGTCACTTCTTGATGCCTCTATTTGTTTGCTCCACCTCTCCTCTTAAATAATTCAGGAGCACCTTCAGGCCCAGGAAGGCTCTTTAGTGAGTTCAAGAGGCAGCCAGGGCTCAGCAGAGACCACTCAAGGGCAGGGCAGGGGCTGCCCTGTGCCAACACAGGCTGGAGCTAAACCTGGACCAAACTGGTCTGACAGCAATCAGTTCCCACCCAGTGAGGGCAGGAGAGGGAACAGGCACCAAGAGGAACCTGCCAGCCCCATCCCAGTGTTCCTTCTTCTTCAGCATCCCTTCAAGATAATTAACCTTGGTGAGAGGTGAGGGACAGAGATTTAGTTTCTGCTGGGAGGGTTCTGCTTCTTTGTGACTTGTTTTCCCTGCCTAGGGCCACATCCTGGCTGTTTTGCAGGAGTAACTGAGCCACTGGTGCTGGAGTAAAGGGCTGTTCAGTGGCAAATCAGGGTGATCAAATGGCTTGGAGGAGCCAGTGCAGCTCTGACTTTACAGGATGGGGACTGTGTCTGCTTCCCCATCAGCTGAGACCTTCCCACTCATGGTTCTCTTCATAAACACCACAGCACAGCATTTTCCTCTCAGGCCAGGTCTCAGTCTCTTGTGGCTGAGGGGTTTGGGTCTCTTTCAGGCTCCCATCACAGCATCTGTACACTGCAACTCAAGAAATTGCAGAAGACTCATGAATTCTGCTCCTGCAGAAGCCCCAGCCCTCATCCTGCTCCTGCCAAGCACCTCCTCCATGGGAGGATCCACAGATCTGCTCCAGCCTTGCTGGGATTCATCAGCTTGCTTACAAGTTTTCATAGAAAAATCAGCTTGGTAGATGTGCTCCACTAATCTGCAATGATTTTGGTGTTGGTTTTTCATTTCATTGGCATACTTGTATTTTCTCTTTTGCAGTAGTTTCTTTTTTTTGTGGGTTTTTTTTCTGTCTTCTTTTCTGCATCTGTGTGAAGTAGGCAAGGCAATTTTCTGTTTAAATTGCTTCTGGGGAAGGCACATTTAAAGACATACAGATGCTTGAAAGGCATATTAAAGACTTAAAGCATCATCTTAGGGATCCAGCTGTACACCCTGAGTCCTCCAGGATGTAAAAAAAGGGCCATAATCTGGACATGATCTTCTGATGCTTTCAGGAAAGGAAAGAAAAAGTTTCATGTGCAGTAATTTTTGATTTGCTATGGTGGAAATGTTTCCAACCACAAGCTCATTGCAATGAGCTGAAGGAGGTTTTGACAGCAGGTTATGCCATCACCCATCAAGTGCTGGTGTATTAGATCTCTCAATACAAGAAAAAAATCTTGATGTCCTCTTGCATTCCCTTTTTCTGACCTGCTCTCCCAGACAAAGGCAGCAAGCACTGCTCTATCCACCTCAGTGAGTTTGTAAAAACTTCTGTCTGGTTGGCTTTTCTTCTATGAACTCAAACTGGGCTGGTGCTCAGACAAGATTTGTGTCCTCCCTCATGAATTCCTGTTTGCTCCCCATGTTAGGAGCATGGGCTAAGATGAGGTTGTCAAACTTGGAAAATTCCTTGATTTTGGAATACCTCTTCCTGCTCAAAAGGAGCTTTAAAGAGCGAGGTTGATGCTCTATATTTTTGGATTCGTTTTTTGTTTGGTTGGTCAGTGGAAACAATCGATATTTTCCATAATGCAAAGTAAACACAGGAATGTATTTATGTGCAAAAGCCACACCATGCTGCTGCTGAAGCTGTTGAAGTGCTTCATCTTGACATTTTCAGACTAAAAGACAGAAGTTACCAAGATGCTTATGGGATGACCTGTGTTTTTCTTTAATGAGAAACCATTTGCAAACAAGTGTCCACAGAATGTCTGAACTTAACTAAAATGGGATTTTTATTAGAGAAGACATTTTTATAGAAACTTAGTTGTTTTTGTATTTTGGTTTTGGGGTTTTTTTGGCAGTTAATTGACATAGTCCTTCTCTGCACATGCTTTTGATCCTGATCAGATCAGAGCATCTTCCCACAAGACATCCCTGTGTGCTGCTCTCTGCCCCATTCCTGAGATTTTTGCTCTTTGAGATGCTCTGTGAGAGCTGCCCATTATTTCCCAAGTGCTGCAGCAGACTTTGTGCTGGCCTGTGAATAAGTGTGAGCTGTGTCCTACCAGCTCAGCTGGCTGTATCCTCAGTGCCAGTGGAAGAGGGGCACTGCAGGAGGTCTGTGAGTAGAGGCTGGAGCTGGGGGAACCCCAAGGACTGTTTGATTGTGGCTGCTTGTGGAAATCTTGTGCAATAGCACAGGGGGATTCTGTCTGTGACCATGTCTTCTTGCAAAGCCTGTGGTCAGAGATGGGCTGTCTGGGACATGGGGCAACTCAAGTGTTCTGCACTGCTACACTTCAGAAAAAAGGGTAAAAAAAGGCTATAGTGGTGTGCATGGAACATCTGGTCAGGCTGGTGTCTTTTCTCATTGTGGCTGTGTTGTGCTTCCTCTGTGCTACCCATGAGAGCAGAGTATAACAGTGATTGTCCATTAATTTCCTGCTGATTGATTGAAAATTTAACTAAGGTGTTACTGTGTAAGACTGTTTTCACTAAATCAGAAGATTGGCATTAGCAAATTGATATTAAACAAGATGTAAGGCAGCAGCAGCTCCAAGTGCAATCCCTGCTTGTCCTTCTGAAAGCCCTGGGCAGAAGTTACAGTCCTACAGCTCAGTATGTGAGGAGCAATGCTGGTCTTAATCTCAGCCCTTCTTAGGCTGGAGAGTGAGAAGAGCTTGATGGAAAAAAGCCACCTGAGACCTCAGGGGACAATGTGAAAACCAGGTGTGATCAGTGGAGATCCCCAGTGAGGTGGGGCTGGCACAGGGAGTATCATGGGAGGGTTTGCTCACTGTTACAACTCATTTTCACTCCACTGTGTGATTATTCAGAAGTGATGGTCTTTGCAGTGCCACTGAGAGCCCATCATTTCCCCACAGCTGTGGAGGAAGGGAGGATCCAGCTGCAGGGACTGAGGCCCCTGGGACTCTGCTCACACCCTCCTGCCAGGGCACTGGCAAAGTGCTGCTGGCCTGGGCAGGCACCACCCGAAATCCACAAGCACTTGGCTGGCTGGAGCTCACTTGGTATTTCCTGCAAGCATCACAGTGCTGCCTGCAGAAAATAATGCTTTCAGGGTGATATTTAGGGTCCCTTCCAAGCCAAGCCATCATCTGCCTTTATTCAGCCAGCAGATCAGGAAAATGGCAACGTAGAGATTCCCACATTTAAATAAAACTGAGTTTTCTGTCTTTGCACTGGATGCTTTCCTTGAAAGTCAGAGCTGTGTATGGACCACATGAAAATCCCTGCTGGATACTCAACCTGCAGACTCAGCCCTGAGGCTGGAGGAGAACCTACATTTCAGTCTTTCTGCTGCAGGTGGCACTCCTGTTCCTTCTCTTTCCACCGTCCCAAATCTGAAGTGATGAGTTATTTGCTATGGTCCAAAGGGCAGCAGAAAAGCCTGACCAAATTTAACTAAACCAGAAGGGCACAAAAAGGATTTTGAACAAAATGTGAGTGGCTTGCTTGCCCTGCCCATCCCTTCTCAATTACTGAGAGCAAATAACTTTCATGTAATGGCTGTGGGGGAGAGGCGTGGAGAGAAATCAGAAAAGTCTTTTTGGCAAAAAACAGCGAGCTTTGGGTGAAAAAAAGCAAATGAATTGCACAGTGTTTGCACAAACATGGTGTGTGCTTGGCTGCCTTGGGCTCCAGGGCTGGCCTTGCACTGAGCCTGGGCAGCAGCAGTCTGGCATTGCAGGCTCTGCCCTGGGGCTCTTCCACATTTCATGCCCATCCCTTGGAGGGGCAGCTCTCCACAGCAGCAGTCCCCCAGAATATCTGCCAGCAGGTCTGGCCAAACTTCCCTAAGTTAGGACAGAGAATTTTCCCTCTAAGCACCATGGCAGTGCTTCCTCTCCCCCAGCCTGATGTGCTGGAGGTGCAAAAGATCCCCAGGACCCATCAAGGGGGAGATGTCTATAGGCTGGTCCAGGTCAGTTTTCCCAGTCAAAATCTGGGCAGCCAGGCTTCTTCCATTTCTCAAAATCCAGGTGGAGCTTTGTTTTCCCTTGTGAGCTCTGTTGGGGGAGTGGGAGAAAGACAGCCAGTTGCAATTAGCAGAGCAATGCAATTATCAGGTAAAAGAGAGACATGGTGGGGTCTCTTCCCACCATCCCAAATAAGCCAGAGTGGGAGCACAGGGTTTAAATGGGTTCCACCTGGCCAAAACTGTCCATCAAATCATAGTGGGTTAAAAAATAACAATAAAACTTGAAAACTGGGCTGAAGAAGCTGAGATATTTCAAGGTTTTATCCAAGGGAATGTTAAGAGGTGACCCAGCCACAGCCTGCAAGTAACAACAGCAGGCAGAATAGTTTCTTAATCTGAGGGAAAGAATATAAGTAAATTTCAAAGGCTGTAGAGAGAAGCAACATAAATCCAGGTGGGAAATGAGGCATGTGGAATGTGTTCAGTGGCTTCCCTGGGCAGCAACAGGAGGGTGCAAGTGAGATGCATTTCTTGTCTTTGTGTGACACCATATGCACTAATCTAAAAGGCCCATAAAAGTCTTCCTGCACTTCAGCTTGATTCCATGCAGTACAGGGAGAGTAAACAGAGAGGAAAAGTATATGGATTGAGTTGATGGAAATTTACTTTTGACTGATTGAAACTGAGGTGACATAAAGCAGATGGGATTTTTTCTCACCACTGCTAGCTTAAGGAAATGAAGCCTTTCATGATGATCCAATTTTTTTTTTATTAATTTTCATACAAGGAACACAAAATATTGTGGCTGCAAAAGAGCTGAATATGAAGCAGAAATAAAATATGTACATAAACCAGGATAACTGACAGGCTTAATACATTTTCAATTTATATGTGAATATAGACACAATTCCCCTCCTGCATAACCCAACCCCCCACCCAGAGGGTGTGACATGGGAAGCATAAAATCAAAGTGATGTGCAGCCCTTGAGCTGCAGACAGGGCGTGGGGTGGTGGCAGGGGGCAGGTGCTGCTGGGTGGGATCATCCCCCCTCTTTCCATGCTCAGCCATCAGACTTGCCCAGGACCTGCCAGCCCCAAACCTTTGGGCTTTTTGTGCAATCTCTGGAGCTCTCTTCATCAGCAGCTTGGATGTTCTGCTAGAATCAGAGAAATCATCAAGGTGAAGGAGTTGATTGTAGTGGCCAGAAGTGTCAGAAAGCAATTTGGAGGCAGAGCTGCTGTGCCCAGGATGAAGCTGTTCCCTTACAACTCTCAGATGACCCACAGAGGACACTTCAAGATTGTGCTAAATTGTACCAGGCTCAAGGCAAATCCCCTTATGGATTCAGAGGCACCAGTGTGCCATAAAACCACCTTTTACCAGCCCATCCTGCTTGCATTTCACCCCAAATTTTTGGTTTGCTTATATAAAAACAAAGCAAAACATACAAACAAAAGAAAAGGAGTAAAAGGAAAATAGACTTCAAAAAGGAAAAGAATAGACATGCAAACACAGAAAAGCAAAGTAAAAGAGGGAAAAGATTAACATTTTAGGCACCCACAGCAGGAACCTGCCTGACTCCTGGGATGCCTGGCTGTGCCCAGTACTGCCTTTTTAATTATTGGCACAATAATCAGCAGTTAATCAGCACCCTGGTGCAGGAGCTCATGCTCACATGGAGGCTGTCCTCTGCCAAGGCACTTTTTTGGGGGATTTGTTTAGCTGCACGACACAGAGAAACCTCATTAGGAATTAGATGGGCTCTCCACAAAGGATAAGTTCTGATGAGTGTGTCTTTTCTCTTCTGCTTCAGCTACTGCAAAGGGCTTTTTGAATTAATGTCATGTAAGCAGCCACAAAAGCCTCTCAGCTCTGTGCTGTCCTTCCCCAAATGGATATGTATGAGGATTCCACTGCCTCACCCCGTGTTTTTCAGCTCAAAATTGGTAAATATTTATCAGATCCTCCTTCAGGGTGACTGTCCTTTTGCTGCTTCCCCCTGGAGTGTTTGGGTGGCTGTAACCTACTGGGAGGACAGGGCTCTGCTGTGCCTGAGGACAAATGTCTCCCAGAAAAATGGACCAGGGGTTTCCCATGGCTTTTGAGAATTGTCCCAATCTACCCCTTCTCTCTAAATCCTCCCCTGGATTTCCAGCAGTGCCTCAATCTAGATCTTCTCCAGGCATTTCCAACAGCTTTACAGGAATCCCTGTGCCCAAAAGCTTTCTAAAAAATCCCCATGACTTCCCAGTTCCTTCCAAGTATCCTTGCATTAGAAGATTTAGAACAATATCTCTGACTTTCCAGAAATTCCTCAATCTGGAGTCTTCCTAGGAATTCACATACTGCTTTCCAGAAATTCCTTGGGTTAGAATCTCTCTAGAAATGTTCCTGGTGCATTTAGGCAACTTTCTGCTACTGCTTATGAATTTAATCCAGCTGCTTTTCAGATTTGTTTTTTTGTGACAGTAGGACATTTTCTCACAGCCTTTTCCACATGTGCTTTCCAGGAAAATTGCTGTTGCTTTTTGTGAATTCTCCCCATGCATTCTAGGAAATTTCTTGTTCCTTTTTAAGAATTGTCATACTACTTTCTGGGAATTCAATTCATAGAATCATAGGAGCTTTCAGGGTAGAAAAGACCTCTAAGGTCATCAAATCCAGCCATCAACCCAGCACCATGTTCACCATTAAAACATGTCCTCAAGTGCCACATCCACATGTTTTCTGACTGCTTCCAGGGATGGTGAGTCTACCACTTCCCTGGATAGTCTGTTCAAATATTTTACAACCTTTTCTGTGAAATAAAAATTTCCTAATGTCTGATCTAAACCTCCCCTGGTGAGACTTGAGGCTGTTTCCACTGGTCCTGTCAATTGGTGCTCTTTATCTTGTTTGTAGTCCAGAAAATTAAACTAACAAATTAATTTAATTACTAATTAATTGTGGTTTTCTAGGAATTTTATTGATTCTTCCTTAAGGTTTTCCCACCACTTTCTAGGAATTTTAATGGTGCTTTCCATCATTTGCTCTTAGAAATTGCTTCTAGAAATTATCCTCAAAATCACTAAGAGTTTCCCCCAGCTGCTTTCTAGAAGTTTGAGTGGTCCTTTGGGGGAATTTCCCTGTGCTTTCTAGCAATTTTTACTGTGACTTTCAAGGATTTATTTTATTTTTTTATAGACATTTTCCCAGTACTTTCTAGGAATTTGCTCTGCTGCCTCAATTAATATTTGAGGTGAAAACTCTGTCAGCCACTTTCTGCTCTGGTAGCACGTCCTGGTGCTAATGGGGTCCAAATTAGCAGCACACACCATCTGTGACCATGTAAAACAGACCAGTGAGGCAGGGCAATGGTGTGGAAAGAAAAATATGGCAAGTCTTGCACTTTCACCATGATTATAACTTCATTCTGCTGTTGCAATTTCTGCCTGTGTTATGTCAAAGCTGAGATCTGAAGAGAAACTTCTATGTTTTTAAAAGGATATTTGACTTTTTTTTTTTTTTTTTTTTTTTTTTTTTTTTTTTTTTTTTTTTTTACCCAGTAGAGTAACACTTAAAAGAGTTTTGCAATTAGAATTGCTAATGTTGGAGTGTGGTAACAGCCAGGCACGATGCAGCCTTTCTGTTTGGCACAGCAGTGATGAATTGTTAGAGAAAGGAACTGATTCACTTTGCTAAATTAGAACTGATGCCACAGGCACTGTGAATGTTAACATCCATGTAATTATGCAAAATATTTGTACTTTTATCTGCCTTAAGTATGGTACAAGTGTACAAGTCACAGAGGCTGGCAGAGAAAACACCCACAACTTACCCAAAAGGAAAGTTTCTTATCTCCTTGGTTCTCAGCAAAGGTGTGGTGGCAGGTTTCATACTCTGGAAAGTAAATCTGCTTTCCACAGTGCATAAAACAAAGGAGAATTCAGTGTTTGGGGTCTTGCTTCACTTGTATTCACATACCTGTGGTAATGACACTGAAATCTTTGCAGCCCTGTAATGCCATTGGATCCATACTTTTTTTTTTAATATGGGGAAAAAGTTAAATCCTGGTAGTTTAAAAACTAAACCAACCCACAGTGTTCAGAGCTGCCAAAGGAACTGTAGAAATAACCAAAATATATGATTTCCCTTTCAGCTGTGTAAAGTTTTAATCTGAATTTAATTGCAGTTGGGGGAGTGAAGGTGGTGGTGGTGTTACTATAGAATATTTGAGCTTCAGCTCTTGCCAACTTGAAGGTGACTTCTCAAAGGAAAAACTTTCATAAGAAGGGTTTCAAGGTCAGACATACTTATTTTAAATGAAAAAGGCAGCTGTTAAAAAAGATTCAGATCAGCAAAATCCTTGATCCTTCACTTTGGTTTCATAAATTCTTTTTAAAAGACGTTGTCACTTTTTCCTGCTCATTATTTATTGAAGAAGCTTCATGCCTATGAGAGATATTTGACTTCTATATGTTAAAAGTTGTTCAGGTAGCAAATTCTTTAATAGAACAGGCACTTTTCTTCAGCAGGCTGAACCTTGGCTGATGTGTGTGGAAAAGCATCAATTCCTGGACAGCAAAATCCCTCAGTCCTGTGGGGGATGCTGTTTGTCCATCAGGTGTGAGAAATAAATGACTTTTCATCAATATTAACATGGTTCTGTCAGTCAATACCCAATACCTGTGCTTATTGTCCAGGTTTGAGACAGAAGTTTATCCCCATGAAATTCCTCCACTGGTGTAAAAACCTGGGCAGTTTGTTCCCCTTTCTACTTTTCTGAGAGCCATTGGAGGGGAGCAGTTTTTATTGAGTCAAAATGTCTTAGTTAATCTCAAAATGCCTTAGTTAATCTCAAAATGTCTTGAGAGCTTTTTATGCTGTGAGGTTCTGGGCTGGATCTTGCTGTAGATAGGGGTTGGTGTTTCCTTTAACACATTCTGAGTTTTAAGGGTGTTATCCTCAACAAAGTGAGTACAAGAACAGTGTCACAGGGTTCAGGCCAGATCCTGTACCAGCAGAGAGCTGGGGGAGAGGAATGTCTGCTGCTGCCTGAGACAGAATCAGGATTTAGCCCTTACAGGTTCCAGGTTTGTTGCTGGTTTGTTTTCAAAAAGAGAAAGCAAGAAATCAGTGATTCTGAAGCACCAGCTTGTTGTAAGCCAGTAAAGCTGTATCCAGCACATCTCCTAATCCACCTCATTCACAAAACCACCAGCTAATCCTTTCTGCTGCTTGTGATGATCTACAAAGCTTCAAAGCAGCTCCTTTTTCAGATGGCACATTAAACAGAATTGGTTCTGCTGTAGGTGCTTTACTGCTCAGCACAAGCAGCTGGGTTCAGGGAGGAATTGCAGCCAGGAACAGCCATGGACCATCAGAGCTGTTTGCTGTCCCCCCTCATGAGGGACAGGGTCAGAGCAGGTGTCCCCATGGCCACAGGTGATGCTCAAGGCTCTGCAAGCATGGCTCATGCTGCTAGCAGAATTCATTCTTCTTTTCCCCAAGATCCTCCTTATCACCTTCTGTGTTATATGAGGGTTTGTGACGAGGGGCTGCCCCAAAGAGGGATGGTCAGGGACAGATTTCAGATCAGCTCTGTCACAGCAGGAATTGGGATTGTACTCTTCCCTAGGACTGTCCAGACAACTCACAGTGATCAGGCTGGGTCCCATCTCTTATGGATAAACAGATTTTATTTACTGTTCTGCTGAGAGTCTGACTGGAAAAGTCTGCAAGTGATTGCTCACAGGTGGGTCTCAGCCCCAGAGCTGTGGTACCAATGTGTGTGTGTGCACATGCACATACACAGTGCTGGTTTGTTATGCAAAGGCATTTTATCCTGTTGAGGGAAGGAAAAACCTTTCCTTAAGAAACCCCAAACAACCTAAACCCCAACTTTCCCATCTCCTGTGTCATGGGCAGCTCAGCCCCACTCACAGCCACTCATCCCTCCTCCAGTGGGCTAGGGCAGAGAATCAGAAGGGTTAGAGGCAAAAAACTCATATGTCAGACACAAAAACTATTTAATAGACAAAATGAGAGCTGAGCAGGCAAGCAAGGCAAGACAAGGAATCCCTCAATCAGTTCCCATGGGCAGGCAGGAGTTCAGCCATCCCCAGGAAAGCTGAGATCCATCACAGGTAACAGTGGCTGGGGCTGAAGTTTAAGGAGCTCTGCTGTAACATGTTTTTACAAGTTATTTAACAACTCTTTAATTTTTTTTTTATGTTTCCCAGATCAGATCCTCTCCTCCCTTGGAGCACTGGATGCTGGTTGAGCATGGGGAAGGCAGCAGTGTGTGTTCACCATCAGATGGGATGTAAGTCAAGAAGCAGATCTGTTTGCAGCTGGGTGAGACATTGTTCTTCAGATCTATTATCTCCTTCTTGGTTCATTTTCTGGGAAACAAGAGCTGAAGTGGAAGGAAGTGGCTTCCAGCTGCTGCTTTCAAGCTTGACAAGCAACTACAGCTGCTGGTGGGATAGAAGGGTCCACAGTGAAAAGCTTAAAGTGCTGATTATCCTAATTTTAAGCAAGATATCTGACTTTTAAGCTAGAAGATACACAAAGATTTAGCTTGGGAACAGTCTCTGAAATTGTTTATAATTCTTTCTTATGCTATGTCTGGATGAAATATTTTGTCAGTCATGAAATGTATTCCCAATCCCAGAGAACTGCTGAGAGAGAAGCAGTTTGTACGTGATCACAAACCAGCAGTTCCCTCAGACTTTGCTGAATATTTACAGCTCTCCTTCTCAGGAGCTTTTGCTTTCAAAAGGAGTCAAGATGCACAAGAAAAAGGCTTTCTCTGTCTCCTGCATTGATTGGGCCAGCACAGGAGAGGCAGGAGGTTCAGCTAAGCAGTGGCTACTGTACCTGGTGTTTGATCAGTATCTGATCAGTATTGAGTATCATAAATGGCTCCAGCTCAGGCTGGGGACTGCCAAACTCCTGTGTCAACACTGCAGAGGCAACAATAAGGAGAGACTACCACAGGGAGCAAGCTCTGGCAACAATCCTTCCCACTGGGACTTTCTGAGCTGTTAGACAAAGAAGGAGCAGCTAATTGGAGCATTATTTTTCTAACAGAACCTCACATTTTGCTCTCGGTTACATGTCAGCAGCTACACTAAAATAATTGGAATAACACCTCCAGCAGCAGAGGTTCAGATACCATGGTGATGAGTGCTAATAGAGAGACTGGTTAGATAAAGCAGGATGCAGAGATGACAGATTGGTTCAGTGAAATGTATTTTACAAGCCAGAAGGATTTTCACCTGTGGTTTTCTTTTGAACCAAACACTAAACCATATATCTTTAGCAGTCTTCTTCCTAGACAGGTGCTCGTTAGCAGGAATTTTACATTTGCTGTACTAATGATCAGAGATCCAAATTCTCTTTTGTTTGAAGTCAACAGAAATTTTGCAGCTATAAATTGTGGCCTGGTTGTGAAATCTTACTTATTGCTGGAAATTCAGACAATATACACTTCTCTACCACATCTGCTAAATGATTTGAAAGAATTTTTTATGTGATACTTTTAAAGATGTGCAGGTCATGAGTTTTCAGAGTAACCTAATGAGACCTGGATGCTGTTTCTGAAACATGGCTAGAAAATCTGTAGGTAAACCTAGGCAGCATGTCTATAAATGTTTCATTGCTATGAATATTTGCTGAAGATCTGTTCCCCAGGCACTAATTACAGGGGATAGAAACTGATTTTTTAAATTCTCTTTTATATTTTTACCCAGATTACAATTAGGTAAGATTAACAAAACTGTTCATTACTATGATTTTTCTTGTATTTTCTCTTTTAAAAACATCTGGAGACAGTGATGAGGGAGTTTAAATGATTAAACCTCTGATCTTTCCACAACAGGCCAAAGTTGATGGGAACTTTTTTCTCTGATCTGTATCTCAGGTAAATTAATGGGTCCGTGAGGGAACTGGGCTGATGTGCCCAAAGAAGAAATCAAAGTGCAGTAAAGACAGTCACTGTATGCCTACCAAAATGTAGCTAATTTCCTCATTTTGTGTGGGATTTGGCTTTCCCAAAGTCTGTGTGAATCTCTTGGCAGTTTAAAGGGAGCTGATTTGCCCCTCGGACTGCAACACTTCTTCACTGGTGTCCTCTGAAAAAAGGGAGCTCAGCCATCTGGGAGAAGAGCTTCTCCACCTCCTCCCTTCATTCCTGCTCTCAGAACTGGGCTCTTCCATCCCCTGCTCCCCCAGCACCACTCACACTGCCTGACAAAGCCTGCAGCTTTCACTGACAGGTTCCTCTGCAGAGCAGAGCCTACAAATGCTTGTAAGATTGCTTGTGAGAACACTTGCTTACAACTGCTCTTAAGTGCTAATGGAGCTGTTGAGCCATTAAAATGCCACCTGCACTGAAATGCAGCACTGTGCTGAGTCGTGATCGTCTTCAACTGGTTTTGTTTAGGAAGCTCTGGGGGGAGTAATGAAGTGCTCTGTTTTCACAGAGCTGAATAGCAGATCAAAAGCTCTGCTCAGTGCAGAGGTGTTGATGCTCATCCAGAAAATGGAAGCGTTGACCTGTACATTAAAGCAACCTGCATGAATTTTCAGAAACCAAAGTTCAGCTTTATAGGAGGGATTATCCTTCTCTTTTTAGCAGCGAACAGAAGTTAAAGTCGCTGCTTGATGGGTTTTAGATGACAGCTAAAATTATATGGTCTGACAGGCTTCCTGCTTAAGGTAGAAGGTCAGCTTCCATGGTATCAGGAATCATTCATTTTATACTGGTTCTGGATAAACAGAGGTTTCTTTTATAAGTTTCAGCCAGACTGCAGTATAAAAGCCTGTAGACAGACGTGGGGAAGCAGATTGTCTCTTCCTAGGTGTCTCAAAACTCAATACAAGCTGCAAGACTTCAGCAAAAGATAACTGCTGTAGGTATCTTCTAGTGATGACATGTGGGTTCTGCTTCATTTCTTCTTTCCCTGAGCTTCTGCTTTTCCCACATTTTGTCTAAGCTTTTTAGATAAACAACTTCTGCATGGTGAAGGATGCAAATAGAAGCGTTCTGTGATGACCTCTGCAAGAGGGCTGCAAGAGTGCATTTCTCCTAAAATGACAGATGCTGGACTAGAACTAGAAAAGGGTTCAGTATTCAGGTTATCTGAAGCTTCTTTGTGCTAATTATTTCAGAACATACTAGTGAAGAATGTCCCATGAAATGCATTAATCCCAGAAAAGAGATACTAAATGGCTTAGATGGAACTATTCTGAGCACATGTTTTCCTGGACCCTGGCTTCATGCATTTGTCCCAAATTCAATTTCCTCAAACAGTTTGCTCTGCCTAATTTTATCATAAGACTGAGAATTTGCAAGTTTGGATGGAGTTCCACTTTACAGTGAGAAGCCAGAAGTGATGGTTCTTTGCTGCATATTAAATGTTTCCCCCTCCAAGGAAGCTCCTCCAGGTCTGTGCCCAGCAGTGGCTGCCCTGATAGATGAGTGTGAGGTATTGGCAGAGACAAGCAGTTTCAGAGCCCTGAATGGAGAAGTTCAGCTCTTTTGTCCTGCCTAACTACATGTCAGATGTTAATTCTGCCTTGGAGGAGACTCAGATCTCTCTTAATTCTTGGGCTAGAGCAAGGTGAACTCACTTGGATGAGCCTCAGGATTAGGATCTGTATAACCAGAGTCATCCCCATGTGCTGCTCTTCACAGTGGTTTCATGTCTAGCCAGGGGGTGGAAAAATGCTGGTTCCACATTAAATTCATGTTACTTGCTTGCCTTTATCATTTTGGAAAGCAACTGCTTGCATCTCGGAGGTGTCTGACCTGATGGCTGTAGAATATACTGCAGGGCATGTCAAATCAACCTCTCCAAACTTCTGCCAGTTAGAGGGAAAATAATCAGAGGAATACATCTGTCAGCCTCTTGCCAGCTGAACATCTAGGAAATACAAAGTGGTCCCAGAAAAGTTGGTGCACTGAGGCATTTTAACAACTATTTGCTAAGCAAACATTGGTAATTAGCAGGGACCTTGAGAACATTGCCTGTCAGGTGCTCCCTGAGCCTGGCATCTCATTACCCAGCGTGGAAAGCAGGACTGAGTTTGCTCCTTGGTGTCAGCTTCCACCTTGGGAAGGGCTCCAGGGAGAAACCAGAAGCAGTGCAGTAACATTTGAAAGAAATGAAACATCAGAAAGGCAGAGCAAAGCAGTCTTGGATGGGGCATCTCCTGCACCCCTGATTTTGGACTCATCTCCTCAAATTGTCTTTCTTCTGGGGAAAGTCCCAAGTTTCTTAGAGACAGGAGCTGAACCAAAGCTAGTGCTCAATTCTCCCCAAGAATTGAACTAAAAAGAGCTTTGTCCTACTACTGCTCTGCAAATTAATTTTCTTTCCTTTGGAATGAGACAAATCTGAATGCTGGAGGCCTTCAGCTCTCCCACTATTTGAGAAGTCATGGTAATTTCAGGGAGATATATATATATATGTGTGTGTATGTATGTTTATGTTGTTGTTGTTGACTCCTTGCTTCCTCACTTCTCCCCAGCACAAGGGCACAGGGAATCCTCCACCTGGCCAGAAGGGGAAAGGGAACAGGAGCTGAGGATGGATTGATGTTGGATGTTGTTCCAACATTGCATTAATTCTATCTGTATTTTGTCTGCTGTGTTTAACTTTTGACTCTCAAGTCAAAAGGAAGGAAAGGAACTGTCTTTCCAGGGAGACATTCCATACAATTTTATCTTTCTGTGCATGAAAGATAGGCTAGCCAGGCAAAACACCAATTCTCATCACAATGGTGATATTTGCCTGTCCTCTAACCCTATTATCCCATGTTGACACTGCCTTCACATTTGCCATGCAGCAGCAGATGTTAAGGCTTCAGTAATAATTAGCAGTAGTCAGAGTGTTTCTTCCAAAACTCAAAACTTGCTTATCTCTAAAGATGAAGACCTGGAGGTCCAGGCCTCCAAGCATTGCCTCTGGCTTTTTGTGTGACAGGATTCATCCATCTGCTTGGGATTCACTGAACACATTATAGGCAGTGAATACCACAAGGCAGGAGATAATCTGAGTGGGAGCTGAGTGTCTTGGTAGCCCAGTCTTGCTCTTGCCAGACTCCCAGCCTGGTATTTCTTTGCATGAGTGGGAAATATTCCCCAGGAGTGTTGCTCCCTTCTGGGGGGATAGAGGAGTCTTTGGCTTCCACCCCCTGCAGACCTGGCTGCAAATCCTCAGTTTAGGCTGGGTAAAGTTGGCTTTAAAGGGAACATTGCTGAAGGGATGCTTCAGCCTGCTTTAGCTTCTCCCTTTGCCCATGGTGAGCCCTCTTACCCTGAGGGAAATGTAGCAGGGAGCTGTCAGGATGTCAGAGGCTCTGGCTGCCAGTTCCCCACCCAGCAGAGCCAGGACTGGCTTCCCTCTCCGGCGAACTGGGATGTAATCCATCCCATTTTCCACAATGAATGTAACCCCAGTACTGTTTATTCAAGCATGGAAGTGCCACAATTAGAGCCAAGGGCTTTAAACATCCAAATGATGCCATTGGCAGAGCTTGTGCTCCAATGAGTGAACTGCCAGCACCTCCTGTGTGATTTGTGCAGCCTTTTCCCACCCAGAACTGAAGTGCCTCAGTGTGGTCTGGAACCTAAGTGGAAGAAAGGTCTTTTCCAGCCTTACCTCTGACTTCCATGTGCTACCTCCACTCCTCCAGCACACCTTGTCTTTGGGCTTGTAACACCTGGCATGGCTGAAGGGACCTTCTTTATCTTTTGACATTTTTAACCTCTCACTCAAGGCAGAACAATCTTCTATCTGAATGCTGGGTGAAGTCCTGAATGCCAGAAAAGGAAAAGCTTAAATTCCTCTAGGACTCTTTAATTCTTTTTCATTCCTCTGCTGCCTTTTCCACTACAAGGAGTGAGACTCCAGGAGACTCTGCTTGGCTCCTGGGGTTGAGGGAAGACAGAGAAATTGCCACTAGAGCCATGCACTGTGTTTAATTTCTTATGGATATGATAAATTCCAACAGCTAGAATCTTGAGGGGTGTAGAAAAACCCAAAGTGAGAAATCACAGCCTGCTAGATTTTGCAGTTCAGCGAGGATCATTTAGAATTGGTCATTTATCTAACTGCAGCCAAATGAGCATTTCACAGGATCATTACATACGACACAATCTCTGCACAGAGCAAACCCAAGTGAGCCAGGGCAGTTCCAGTGTCACTCCACTGCCAAATCCTCCAGGGAGTGTATTCTTTTCTGGATCTGACCAAAGAGCAATTGCTTCTAGATTTGCTGGAGTATTTCTGGATTTGCAGCCTAGGCATCAGCACCATGGCATTTAATGTTTCTGTTCAGGTGCAGGTGCTGACAGTAAAATAACAACATCCTGAAGTCCTAACTGCTCTCATGAACTGAGTGAGTAATTGCAGTCAGGTATCTGCTGGAGTCCATGGGACTTCACAGCAGCTTGGCTGTGGCTTCTGGTGCACAAGACCAAAGCTATTGCAGCACCAGCTCAGCTCTGCATCTGATGGAAGAACTCTTTCTCAGTGGTCCCAAGGATGCTGCATTTTCTCCTGTTGCATCCAGGTTTGTGCTGCAGCCCAAAGGGCTGTAGATGTGCAGGAGAGCTCTAAGCTGGGTTGGGCTGGGCAACGTATTCCTCACCTAAGAATGTTTTATGTGGTGAGATGAAAATGTAAAAAGACAGGTCCTTCTTTAATATGCAGTAAGGGGTCACTTTATAGAGGCCATGCAATGTTAATGGAATTTATCAGCTTAAAAATGTTTTTTAATTGCAAACAACTCAACTGTAATTTATCGAATTGTTTACCCTGAATTGTCTGACATCTCCATTCCTGCACCTTCTAAGGCTTATCATAAACTCCTCCTGGCAGTTCTCATGCAAAGCAGGAATGAGAGTATAATTCTGAGGTCAGCAGCTCTCAGATGGGGATGATATGTATTGTTATAATTAATTTATTTATTTTTTTTTAGCCTTTCCCTTTTGGCCCTGGTGGCTGTTTTACCTTTGTGTTTCTCAGGAAGGGAGTGGCCCACATCAACTCTCCTGAGCCAAATCTGCCCACGGTTGACTCTGGATCCAAACTGTCGTTCACATCATGCCAAACTTTGACCCTTTCACATTAAGCTGCCTGTTCTATCTCTTAAAAACATGAGTGAAAATCTATCTGTGGACAGAACACCTACTGATTTCAGTGGGAACTGACTGAACTTGTTCTAGGGTTGCAGAGCTTTCAGTATTTCTGCTGTCATTTTGCTCTCTTCTGTCACCTTCTTGGCGAAAGAAAGAAGAATGGCAGTGGGTATGTCTTAAAATGCCGTGGCTAATGGAGGCAGTCCTCACATCAGGAGCAAATGACATCTCCAAACCCCAGACAGACACTTGTTAGGTGCTACAAAGTGAGAGGGAAAGAAGTGACAATCAAGATCCATCAGTCTCTGCAGGAAGCTGGTGCTTGTGTCAACCCATCTCTCACCCTGGGACCCACGGGCCCCACCAGCTTCCATCTGGCTCATCATGCTCCTGCCTCTCTGTGAGACAAGCTCTATCTGTAGTGTCCTTGTCCTGCAAAAATGGAAAAAAACCCCTGTTTTCCCCTTGGCACATTGTGCTCATCAGGTTTGTCCCGCTCAAGTATTTGACTTAATGGATGTGGAAAAGGTTTGAGGTCCAGAAGTCAATGCAGAAAACAGAAAGGAAGAAAAAGGCAGAAACCAGGAAAATAATCCCATGATTCTGCTGTTCTTGGCTGCTCTGCCTGGTCAGCTCACTTTGGGAGGGGAGCAATGACCATTCCCCCAACAGCCAAAGTGGGACAGGATTTGAACCAGGATGTTTCACCTGGTTCAGTTAAGTCAATTTCTTTAAATCATCACTGCATCTTTCTGCTTTTGCCTTCAGTCTTTCTGGTGGAAGACAGGATAAAGGGCAGCTTCTCATTTGAAATATCCTAGCTTCACCTCATCATGCAGAGCTTACGTGGGTGTGAGTCAGACTTACCAAGGAACCTGATGCTGCTCTTCCCACAGAGAAATGCTGGCTCTCTGGATGCAGGGTTTCCATTGAGGCACTGCTAAAAAAACCCAAACCAATTCATTCCCCACCTGGCTGGCAGGACTGTGCACTGACACACTGGGCTTCTGGAATATCACAAAGGTGACCATTATAAAAGCCAGTGTGAGAAGTGAGCTAAACCAGGCTCAGCAGTGTGGCCTCTAAGAGGAGCAGCAATCTCTGCCCCTCTCCTGGAACTGGGCAGGACTCTGGTGTTGCTCTGGCAGTGAATGAAAAAAAAGAGCATTTTTAAGCTCTTCCAACTGCAGAATCCAGGAGCTGTATGAGAAGTGCTGCTGCTCTGTTTGCACAGGTAACTGTGACCCAGCACAGCTTGTGCCTGGCAGTGCCACGGGAGCTGCAGCAAGCCCAGAACAGCCCAGGCCAACCTGCCTGCTCTGCTTTGGGCTTCTCCCCAGCCTCTCCTGCCTCTGTTCTCCTGCTAGCTGCAACACCTCCCCTGTGCCTGCCCCAGGAGCTACTGACTGCAATCAGGAATCCACCCAGCTTTATTTGTGCCCGTGCTCCCTGTTGGTGCTGGGAAGGTGCTCAGCAGTGTGTGAGCCTCAGAGCCTGGCATGCAGTGCTGTGACAGCAGCAGGGCTGGGACTCAGCTGCAGCCACCATCAAAAGAGGCATCTCAGCCTAGGAGGAGGAAAAAGACCCACAAAACATTAATTTAATGTCATGCTAAAGGCCACTGCTGGTGTGGAGCCCTCAGTGCAGAGCCCATTCCAGCGCCAGGCAGGGACAGCTCATTCTATAGCCTGGCTATAAAGAATTAATTTAAAAGCAGGATGTGGCCTTTCTATCTCCTGATTTCTTTGTCCCATCATTACCCTTAAGCAGCAGCTCATTGTACTTGTATTTTAGGTAGCAGAAAATGAGTGTGGCAGGGCTGAAGTGCTGTCACCTGGCACTGCCTGGGCACATGCCACCTGCATATCCCACAGGCTGTGTTGGGATACTGCACAGCCTGGTGTTTGCTAGGAATTGGATTTTTGTTTTAAACTTTATTAGTGTGCAGCTCATGGTGCACACTGCTAAATGTCTTCTTGCCACAGGAACAGCACTCCTGTGTCCCCTGCTGTCACCCCAGGCAGGGCTGCGCTGCCTGTTTGTGTTTCCTTTGACTGCTAAACTGCTCATTGGAAATTAATTCATAAATAATTCATTGGATGTTGCACTCTGTGCTTTAAAGTTCATCGTGTAGGTGGTGGGTTGTGGGTTTTCTTAGAAGTGGCAGTGCTTTTCTCCTTTCGTTTTCCTGTGTTAATCTTGTGTGTGTGCAGAGCTCCCACTGCAGCCTGGTGGTTCTGCTATAGATGTTTTAGTGTCTTTCTAGCAGATGATAGTTATTTTCAAATTTAGTCACTATGGTTCAGGATTATTGTGTTGCAAAAACTCTTTTTTGAGATTGGGGTTTATTGTAATACCCAAATGATTTCTGGGAATAGTTTCATTCAAATTATTCAGAAATGCACCTTCCCCTGTCCCATGCATACACACATAAGCACTCACACTTCCCAGTCAGTCATTTATTATCCCTAAACCTGATGATGCTGGACAGCAATGAGAAGTTTTTCATCTCCCTGATTTCCCAAGGCAGGTTGTGGTTTTTTTTTGGGTGGGCCTTACAGCAAATGTGGCTCTCTCTGGGACCAGTGTCACCTCTAACACTGCTTATTTCAGCTCTGGGGCCTCCCCAGTTTGTTCCCAGAAAAGCATTAAACTCTGTATAAATAGGTAAAAATATACAACAAGGGCTTTGGGTTTTTTATTTTGTCTTATCTTTTGTTTGTTTTCTTGTCTTCCCAATCTGGCAAAGCAGATGCAAGACCCACATCCAGTGATTAAAATACCATCTCAGTCATGTGCAGCATCCTTCAGCTGGCATGGAGCTCTCAGCTGCTGAACTCAAGTTGCAGGTAGAGTTTAGGCCAAGAAATGTATTTTTTTGTTTTGTTTTGTTTTAAAACATGCTGAAATACCAAGCAGCACTGCAGCCTTAGTGTCCCCCGTGTACTTGTGGGAGATGCTGGCATTTAAAATATTCCTGTTTCACAGTCTGAGTCAGGGGGTGGCATGGGAATTGGGCTCTCAGAGGATCATTAAGGTTGGAAAAGACCTCTAAAATCACCAAGGCCAACCCTGAACCCAGCACTGCCAGGTCCAGGCAGTGTGCAGGAGGAGAGGTGGGAATGGGGGCTCCAAGGGGGAGCCTGGGCTGGCGACAGCTCTGCTACAGTGGGGGGAACACAAAACCAGATCAAAGGAGGTTATTCCAGAGATACCAATGGTGCTTTGTGCCTCTCCCCTCCCTACATGCACCCACTGAATGGAGCCAAGCAGATGGGATGTGCATTCCTCAGCAAGGAGGCAGTGGGCTGGTTTTCTGCCTGCTCAGGGGACTGAAAGCCAAGCCCAGAAATAGGGTAAAAAAAAAGCCCACGTAGGTTTGAAAGGGAAAATACCAGAGCTGGTGATACACAGGCCTGGTTGTGTGATGGCCTGAAGCAGAGCTGTTATGTGCAGAGCTATTCACAAACCCCAATTTTAATAAGTGCAGATCATATCAGTAATGTAGATTACAATAGTCCAATAGTGTGAATCAAATATTTAAAGACTACTTACACTCTTCTTTTTATCCTGAAATGACTGCAGAAAAGAGCCAAGTTCTTGCTGCTGGCTTGACTTCATGCTTTTTCTCTATTAAATGAGGCCATATAATTTTCCTCTGGGATACATTTGGCACTGGAGCTATTTAGGTCTGAACCTTCATCACTAAATTGAGGAAGATTTTTCAGTTCAGTTTAAGGAGAAAAGAATCAAGGTCATAGCATTGGAGAAATACTGTTAAAAACAGATAGTTCTCCTTGCTGATTTTCTGGCCACTGTTCATAAAAATAAAAAATAATCACCCAGCTTTAACAACTGAACTTCAGCAGCAGCAACTTGTCTGTACTGAACTCAGATGAAAAATATGAAAAGCCAGCTGCACATAAAATTTTAAGCTGTGGAAGTTGTTACCACTTTACAGAGTATGAAATTGACTCATTTTATCTTAATGATTCTTTATTTGGTAATTCTTTTTTGTTTATCTTGGCTATTTAGGATAAAAAAAGGGAAACAATTAGTCACCTGTAGGGGTAGAAAAGAAAGCAAGAAAAAATTGGCAGGTGCTTCTTAAAAAGTGAAGGGTGAGACACTTGGGAGGAAATTACATTTTGATGATTTTCCCTGATGATTTTGGAAGCCAAATCCTGTTTTTGCCTTCCCAGACTTAAAAAATGGTGCAGATGCTGCTGCTGTTGAGCACCACCCAGCATTTCTAGCATGGGGGCACTGCAAACATGCTGCTGTTCAGGCTGAGCTGCTCAGCCCCCCAGTGCTCAAATCCCACCCCACTGAGAGGCAGGTGCTGAGCAGCTCCCAGGGCTGGGGAAGGTCCTGGCCACTGCTGCCATGGCAGTGCTGGTGCTGTTCAGCTACAAGAGCTGCCTCTCGTGGGGGCTGGGAACCTCCTGCCAATGAGCTTCTTGATGGGGCTTAATTCATGAATTATTTCATTGTCAGTTTGCTGGAAATTCCAAATTCAGGCCAACAACTGCAGCTGAAGTTCAGCTGAAAGATGTCTTTTCTCTTTTTTTTTTTTAATATTTCATAAAGGACAAACAGTCCAAGACCCAGTGAGAGACCAGAAGACTGTGTGTGCCCACCCAGCAGAACTGAGGGAATTTATGTGGAGCCTGGTAAACAGCAGCCCCTGCAAACTGGTAAACAAGAGTTCCTCCAGCCAGGATTCTGGCTGTGTCCCAGGGGGACTGGGCTTTTTCTCTCTGAGGGGTTTGGAAGGCACAAACAACTTCTCACCCAGATTCAAATCTTGCAATTTGTTCAGATAATGAGCCTCAATCAATGCTCTCATTTACTGACAAAATCCAGGGAGAACAAATTCATATTTAAAACTCAGCTCCTGCAAAATGCCCTCAGAAGTGATTGCCTGGCATGTGCAGAGTCACCAATGAGCAGCTGATTAGTTGGCCAATTAAAATAAAACTGATGGATCATTAAAGCAGCCAGAGGTTTCCAAGAGGCCTTCTTGGTCTAGAGGCTGCTGGTTTTGGGGTTTAGCTTTTTTTTTTTTCATTAATATTTTTTCACAGGCAGACTCTAGCTCCTGCTCCCTTCACTGTGTGCAGGTGGGGATCTGTTCCTGGGTTTGTGTACCCAGCTCTGGTCACTCTTGGAAGACCCTGAGCTGGTTTGGAGCACAAGCAGCACCAGATTCTCTTCACCAGAAAGTGATGCCCTTTGAGAGGTTTGTGATGCTCAGGCAGGACCTCAGTGCCTGCAGCAGGTCTTGGCTGTGAGTCTCTAATGCCAGGGCAAGGGTGAGAAAGTCTATAAATATAAGAAAGACTCAAGCTTCCCCAAAGAAAAAATCCTTTGTTTTGTTGATTACAGGTTTTCTTCCAACAGCAATTCACAGAAATTCTCATTCCATCTTCTACAGCATTTTTGGCATAAATACATCCAGGTACTTGCTCCTGTGAGTGAAACAGATCACTACAGTGATCAACAAAAAAACCCCAACATCTCTTTCCTTCTTAACAATCATTATTTTATTAATATATTTTACAAGATTGCAGTTGAAATCATTTAAATACAAACCTTTTTTTTTTTATACAGAAAGTGTAATAAAGTTAAAATAGTTCCTTGTGTAATTCATAGCATTATTGCAATGCTTACAAAATTTTGCATAGAGTGTGCAAGGATTGATGTTATTTGATACAAAAAAGCTTTATATTTTCCCACACAACCACACACATACATAAATTAAAAAGAAAAAAAAAAAGCCAAACAAATCTGAATTTCGTCATGAGAACTGTGATAAGATTTTAAATTCATTTTATCCTGTTTACACAATCAAGGTCATTGGTAGTTTTCAGAGTAGAGGTCAGACAAGGTGTTTTCCCATCACAGATGAAAACTGCTGTAGCATAGGGGTCATGCCTTTTATGCTGCTGCTGTAGATGAACAAGGTTTCCTTTGACTCTCTCTGAATATTTTGCTGTTGGCTCTACATATATGGAGCTTTTTTGGGTGAATATTGACAACTCTATTGGCATTTGCTCACAGGGAAACTAATTCAAATACAGGGTGGGAAAAAATAAATAAAGCCATAAGCAAAGTCCAGATGCAGCAGGTCAGTCCCTTCCCTGCTCCCAAACTACCACACAGGGCAGATCCAGACCAAGGTCTGGGTCACAGCTCAGGGAAAGCTCTGGCCTAGGGAGGAATCCAGGTGTGAATGGTGTCCACTTAGCCCTTCTCTGACAAACACAGTGGACACTGCTTGCTCAGACCTGCCCTTTCTGAGGTTTCTGGCATACTCCTACTCTGCAGGTTTGTTCATCTTCACTCGCTCTGATAACCCACAAAAAGGGACAAGGAAGTGAATTCCTCCAGCAGTGCCTGCCCTCAGGAGTTACTGCTCTCAAGGTGGCCAAAGGCTTGTGAGAACAGCACCCAACAACGAGCAGCATCATTTATCCCACTCAGGCTGCAGGTACACATCATCTTGTACCACCTGCAGAGCCACTAGAACTGCCAAAGTGGCTCATTATCCCTGACAGAGTGCACAGGGCCAGAGGAGGACCCAGCTGAAGACAAAATCATCAGGCTGTGGTTTGGTGTGGGAGGCCACTCCCTGCTCTAAGGCAGCCACTCTGGAGAGATCCAGCCCTGGTGTGGGGGGCTGGTGGGCTTTGCAGCTAGGGGAGTGTGGGAGAAGCTCTAACAGCAACATTTTTTTCAGCTACAATCCAAGCTTCAGCAAAAATAGCACCACCCACAAATAATTGCTCTCTTGCTCTCCAGCGTGAGCCTGCCTCAGGATGTTTCAAGGACTCCATTATGAGGAAATTTTTAAAAGACCAAAGGACATACATTGCTTTAGAAAGAGATAATGCATTTAGCAGTAAAGGTTTCGGAGGGCTCTGTCTCCTATCAGTGGTTAAGCCTTTGAATAGGGAAAAAAAGGAAGAGTACAATGCAATTTAAAATTCCTGTTACATGCAAAGATGCACATGACTTGTGCTTTGCAATGGGCCTGTTCCTATAACGACAAAAATGCCAGAAATGGTAAAACTTTCCATTGGGTAGGACCCGATGAGAGGCTCCAAAGAGCCCTTTTTAATCTCAGAAGAGAAGACTGTTTAGCTAAAGCTGCATGTTTTCATCTGAAGCGTTTGGTGGCACAATGTAAATGTAACATTTTCACAGAAATTGCTCCTGATATTTTATCTTCCTGGTAGAAAGTTTCAACCAACTAAATGAGGCAAACATACAATTACATATCATTTCACAGTGGACTTATCCCTCCTATTCTTTAATCCCTGTTAAAAGCTAACACAAGCTCAATCCATGGAGATCAGCTGCCTCAAAGGAAACCTGACTTCCTCTGAACAGGGAGCCCATCACTCCTGACTGGTGGTACAAAATCCCAGCCAGCACAGGGCTTCCAGCTGCAAGGAGGAGAGACATTTCCTGGGAGAGACACCAGTGCTAACTTTGCTGCAGGAATGACACTTGTAGCAAATTAATTTTTAAGGGACTTGCACCTCTAGTTTAAAGTGATTTGGATGGGAAATCTCATTGGGGCACTCTGATTGTATTTCCTTCTTCGTTTCAGCTAAAAATCCTGCAGCTTTAAATATCCATCTTTTCCTGTGTTCTTTATAGCGTGTGTCGCTTTTCACAAGGGCACAATACAATTCAAGTGGCAGGACAAGAGAGGCTGAAATGATAAAGCCTCCAGGCTGGATGTGCATAACCAGGGGCCTCTCAACCACAGCAGACTTAAAAGCTTTCTAAATACAAGCTATTCACTATAATTTCCATCCAAGCCCCAAGCCACTGTGGTTATTGTGGATGGAAACAACACCCCAGCAATCTTGAACAGCCCGAGCTCTAAGTGGTTTCAGTGACAGTAATTCCACTGAGCTCCGTGAAAAGATCAACCATAATTGCCACCATATTTAGTAAAATGGATGTTATTAATTTAAAGTATAATAGTGCAAAGGGACAGAGACGTTGACTGCATTACTGTGATTAGGGTGATGTCTCTCCCCATTTCTTCCCCTTCCCTCCTACCTGCCTTGTTTAATTCACTCCACTCTTGCCTGAATAACCTCAGCACCACGTCAGTGTTTAACCCTGCTCCACTCACAGCCATAAACTTGGCTACATCAGCTGTGAATACACAGCAACTGCCAGGCAGAATTCACCTGGAAGTCCCCAGTTTTATGGTCATACCACTGCTACACGCAGGTTTTGGGGGGCTGCTGGATTTGAGAGCAGGATGCCAGCTACCAAAACATCACACAGCAATTTCAGAGCTGAGGAAAAAAAAGGTTAAAATGGGGAAAAGGGAACAGTTGCCAGGATCACGTTCCTGAACAGCCAGGGCAATAAAAAGGCTGGTATTTTCACATTCAAAAAGCACCAAAGCAGTGCTTGGCAAAGCCTGGCAGGAACACGCCCTGTGCTTGCTGGGGTGAATTCTGGATGATGACATTTCAAAATTTAAAATGTCAGCCATAAAAAAGAGCACAGCCTCTAACTTTTTTTTTTTTTTTTTAACTGTAGGTACTTCTAAAATGAAATCATTGCATCAGTTACTCTTCTCCACAAAGCAGTCACTGGAGCTCCTGCCCTGCTAATGCTCAAGTGAACAGCTGGCACCATTTACTCAGTTTATTTATGCTTCCAGCCCAGGATGATGTCTTTAAGCTTTCTGGGCTATTTCTCCACATTTCAGATTTCAGGTAACCTTGCCCTCTGCACACATTTCAAGATTTTTCACATTATTTCCTCCTCTCCCCGTTAACCAAGTTAGAGCTTTCCTGCCACTTTATTCTCTCAAATGCAGCTTTATGATACCACCTCCATTTTTCCTACACAGTTCAGAAAAAGCACCATTAAAGTTAATGCATTTCAGGCATGAGGGCAACCAGAGAGGGATGAACTTCTTGAAGTCTTTGGTCTTTGTCTCACTCTTTTGCAATGTGAAACTTAAAGCCATAAGAACAAACATAAAGAAAACTGGCTTTTGTTGTAAACAAGTGTATATGAGAGAGAGTGTGTGTGTATTTGCATACATGTGTGAGCATCTTATGACAACAAAATGAATTTTCACTAGGTTGTGATGTGAGCTAGCTTTCCCAAGTTCCACAGGAATCTCCCTTAACCTTGGAGCAGTTTCTAGGGAGGGATTTTATTTAGCCATCATTCTGCTATACCATATACTGCAGATTGTATTTTTAGGCTTATGCCTTCAAAGTTTGTTTGTGCAATGTGGTATTTATCATCAGAGGAGAAAAAAACCCCACAACCCTTCCAAAACACAGCTTTAGACATCACATGACTGAGGTAACCAAATACAAATCACTCCTGCACATACTCAATCTTCTAAAAAGGAATACTTAGGAGAGGCTTTATACATATTGTAGTAGTTACTGGCTTCCCCTTTTGATGATTTCCTTTATAGTTAACATTTCTTTGTACTGTTTAACTATGGGGTAATCTGCTTCAAAATGAATAAAAACCCCAAACAAACCAACAGCCAAAAAAACCCCACAAAGAAACTTGGAGAATGGGTACAGATCTACAGCCATTATCAGGACCTCTGCTTTTGCTAATGGCAAAGTCTTTTTGCTTTAGGAGAACCATCCTACCTCAGCTATGACAGAAGGCTCACACTACATATGGGTAAGGTTCCTGTCACAGGTGAGCATTGACTGTCATTCTCCTGACCCCTTCCTGAAGTGTCATATTTACAGCAAACTGGACAAGGTCCTGCAGTCCTATAAAGAGCCACACTCATAAATGCATTTATGACTCCTGCATGGCTGCCCCAGGTACACTGACATGGGTGGCACTGTCCCTTGATTAGCATCTGGGTGGGGTTTTAGTGCTCACAGCTGCAATGCAGGGTCTGGTTCAGCCCCACAGCCACCCCAAGGGCTGGCAGTGCCCTCAGCTGTCACCTGCCCAGCTCCCAGCTCAGGCCATGAAGTCATCACCATCTCTCCCACTGAGCTCAGCAGAAACAAACTGAACTCCATTTTGAGATCAACCCCATCTCCCAAATAGCAAATGCTCCACTGAATTAAACTTCAGGCCTGACTCACAATGAAATACACAAAGCCTTGTTTGTCTCTGGCATTTTATCAGTGCTAGGTAGAGCACATGGATGAAATTCCAGTCAGGGAAGCTCTGGTTTGAATGGATTCAGGGAAAAGCAGCCCAGACAGGTAGAGCTACTGTGAGGGATTTCTGGGCAAGGCAGGAGGAGAAGGGACTCTCATGCACTTGCCTTGTCCAACAGGAGAGTCAGCCACTCCTCAACAAACTGTGGAGTGTGAGATGGCCAGATGTGTTAGCAGGCAGCTTTTTAAACAAAATGCCTGTTTTTTCCCATGGGATCTGAGACACAGTCCTGTCTGCTCTGCTTTCATAGAATCCCAGAATGGTTTGGGGTGGAAGGGACCTTAAAGATCATCCAGTTCCAGCCCCCTGCCATAGGCAGGGACACCTCCCACTAGACTGGGCTACTACAAGCCCTATCCAACACTACCAGGGATGGGGCATCCACAGTTTATCTGGGCAACCTGTGCCAGGGCTTTACCACCCTCACAGCAAAGAGTTTCTTCCTAATATTTAACCTAACCCTGCTGGCTGTCAGTTTGAAGCCATTCTTCCATGCCCTGTTACTCCCTGCCCTTGTAAAAAGTCCCTCTCCAGCTCTCTTGGAGCCCCTTTAGGCACTGGATGGGGCTCTGAGGTGTCCCTGGAGGCTTTTCTTCTCCAGGTGAACACCCCCAGCACTCCCAGAGGGGCTCCAGCTCTCAGAGCACCTTTGTGGTCTCCCCTGGACTCACCCCAGTGCCTCCCCATCCTTCTGATGTTGGGACCTCCAGAGCTGGACACAGCACTGCACGTGGGGTGTCAGGAGAGCTCAGAGTCCTCTCCCTCGACTGCTTTTGATGCAGCCCAGGACAGGATTGGCTTTCTGGGCTGTGAGTGCACTTCAGGTCATGTTGAGCTTCTCCTCAACCAACAACCCAAGTCCTTCTCCTCAGGAATGTTCCTGACCCATTCTCTGTCCAGCCTGTGTTTATGTTTGCCACTTGCTGACCAGCACAGGCAGCATCACCCAAACCACAGTCTTAAAACTCAAGTGGTGTTCAAATGCTCTGCAAGTCCCTACAGGGATTCATTCTTTCTAGAAACAATTCCTCACATTTCAACACACCACATGATTTTAAGTTTTTTTAAGATGGGAACATAGCTGTAAAATATATTGAAACAAGAATTTCCTTCAGTAGACATAATTAAGGTACCCTTTGTTCACCTCAGAGAAGCATCTGCAGTGATGGCACAGATGTTGAGGTCATTTCCTAACAGCTCCCCAGCAGAAATTCACACCAAGATATGAATGTCTTTAGCAGTTTCATGGCTGTTGTGATATGAGGTGGTGATAACCTCACCCAAGAGCCCAGCTGGGAAAAGCAGCTACCCAAAATTAATTTGTTGGGATGGAAATTGGGAGCAGCCAGAGGGTGGCAGAGGGATGAGGACTGAGCCAGTGCTGTGTCCAGAGTGGAGCACAGAAATCAGGATGCAGCATCCCTGATGGGCCAGTGCCTGTGCTCAGCCCTGCCTTCCTCACCCACCTGAATACTCCCAGGGCTGGAGAGTTAATCTGATCCATTGACAGGGAACTCTTCCTGCAGCACGTGCCTTCAAACTGCTCACACAGGATTTGGTTATGGATTGGGCCATGCTTGCTATGAGGTTTGTGATCAGTATTCAATGAAACAGGGAAAAAAAAAATCTACAGTAAATGTAGGACTATGAATGGGACTTCAGTCATGGTCCCAGAGGTAACATACACAGTATTTTGCTATATTTAACATGTTAAGAGAAAAAAAAAGTCTGTATAATTCTAGGTGCCCCTACAGTCTCAATGTATTTCATCAATATCTGTTTTAAGTTGCACAACCAGTTCCCAAGACACCCTCCTGCCCCTCCCCCCAAATAAACTAGATTTAATAACAAGATAAATATGATGTGCTTCTCCTTGCTGAGTGCATTGACTTAAGGCATAGGCACAATTCCCCTCTTTGAACAGAGATGGTACAGTCCTGTGTCCCAATACAATTGTTACCCTGGGTGACCCTTTGCATTCAAATGTTGACTCAAGACATAATAATTACAGGAATCATTCATTAACAAATAGTTTGAATTCATTAATTTATCAGCATTATTGAAATAAAAGGAAATAATTCAATCCTCTTTCAGGAATAAGTGTTTTTGGGAGTGCTGCTTTGTTAGGCAGCAACACATCTAATCTAAACTCCATAGAAATCTTCTCTGAATCCAATCAGTTTTGGATTAAGCCAGGATAGTTAATCAAAAAATAAAAAATTAAAAAAAAAATCAAACCCTGGTACTCTCAAGACCACAAGAAAATATGTGAAAAGCTGTAAAAAAAAAGGAATTGGCTAAATTATTTCTATAGATTTCTGTCAGCTATGTTTTATCTTGAAAATCACTTGAAGAATACCAGCTTTGGTTAGATATCACTAGGGATGGGCACAGATCTGTCTTATTTGCACATGAGGTAATATTTCAAAAGCATCTCAGTGGCTTAGAAACCTTGCTGTCCTCGTGAAATTTATTGTCACTTAGAAACTTTTGCCTTAATTGGTATATTTGATTTTTAAAGGATTTTTACATAGATGTGGATGAAATTATGGGTCAGATTTCAATGATCTGGGCTCTTATCATTATTTTCCAAACCTTCAAAAGTGGAAGTAATGTTACCAGATCAGATTTTTGTGTTTTATCCTGCCCGTGACTCCTAGACTTTAAAATAAGGAAAAAATGCAACCATGATAAGATTCAACCACAGAGTTTTGGGGACTCAAATTCTAGAGGAACCAGCAAAAGCCCTTCCTTTCAGTAATCTGGCTTTGTCACAATCTTTATAAATCCTTAAAAAAAGTTTCTCATTGTCAGCATCTCTGATATTTGCATTTTCCACCAAATCTAAGTGACCTTGGACTGTATATCTTGAAAAGAAAGACGACAAAAATTCTGGTGGAGCATCTACATTATACACTTAATTTTGTGATTTTCTCAGTTTCTAGTTGATTTTCTCTGTTTCTACAGGTATTTAGGCAACGTCCAAATCTTAAATCTTCACACCTTCACACCAAATATGTTCAAAATTGAAGGTGTTAATGGGGAGTTTGTAGGGTGATCCAGTTAGCAAAAGAGGTTCAGAATTTTTCTACTTAGTCCAACTTTTACAATTTGGTTCCTTCCAATAACAAAGTACAAGTTTTGCCAGCACAGAGATGATTTGAGGCTAATGTTGGACCTGATGTACACAACCTGAATAGCACAAGGCATCCTTGGCCATGCACAGGCAAGTGTTGAACCCCTTAAGAAAATCACATTTATTATTTCAGCATGGTCTGGACTTTCCTACTGGCCAAGTGCATCCATCTCTCCCAGCAGGGAGCCATCTTCAGGTGGTAATTAAAGAGTAAATTAACCTCAGGTATCTTGGATCACTGTAGGTGATTCAG
Organism: Urocynchramus pylzowi; assembly: GCA_013397555.1. Taxonomy (NCBI): domain Eukaryota; kingdom Metazoa; phylum Chordata; class Aves; order Passeriformes; family Fringillidae; genus Urocynchramus; species Urocynchramus pylzowi. The sequence goes on along the minus strand of VZRH01007742.1, from coordinate 14,438 downwards.
CACAGCACATCTGGCTGTTTTGTTGTTTCTTAAATTATTTCTTTTTCATGCCACCAATTTAATGGCACAAAAATAATCAGAGATGCTTCTCTTCCCTTTGGATGGTGGTGGGTCTGCACTGGTTCCAGGGTCTTGCCCAGCCAGCAATCCCATTGCTCTGAGAACATGATCAAAAACGAGGGGTGATCATTGCACTGTCTTAATACAGAAGGGTCCAGGGGAGCATCAGATCCAATTCAGCAGATTGTACCAGTAAATTTTGGTGTGGGAAAGAGAAATGCTACACAAATGTAACAGGGTCACCCTGGGATTCCTTGTACTGAAACATCATTTTACACAGAGGATATATATATATATATCTTATATATATTTTTTTTATATATATATTCACACACACGCGCGCGCACACACAAAAAAAGTCTTTGATAGGCTTTCTGTGTTCTAGTAAAAATAGTTGGCAGCTGGATCTGTGAGACCAGAACTGGCTTTTGTGCTGCCTGTGATGCCCCTCTGCAAATTGTCTCTCAAAGGCAGACGCTCGTGTTTATCTGGCAGGTGGAGCTGCTGCCTGCCTGCGACAGGAACAGCCTCCCATTGGGACACACACAGAGCTCGTAGATTTTTTGCCTGGACCCTGCAGAAGAGGAAGATCCTTGAGGCAAGTTAGGTAGTTTGATTTTTGCAGAATTCAACGTTATCTGGAGGCAGAGGTGGCGAGAGAGAGAGAAAAAAAAGAGAGAGAATTAGTGGGGAGCTGTTATTTCTGATTTAAGGAAAGAGCTGTTATTTCTGATTTCTGTGTTTAAAGAAGTTTCCTCCAGACAGCTCAGCTGCTGCAAAAACTGGGTAGGGAAGCTTTTAGGATGGGAAAGTCTGATACAAATCTAGGTGGGCACATTATCTGCCTTTACCACGACCTCCAGTTTGTTTCTGCTGATGTACTTGGTGAAAACACCAAGTGTTTTCTTGGCTTTTAGCTTCCTGGGACACCTCCAGGAATCCAATCCCAGGTTTGGATTGACCCAACCAGAGGTACCTCTCTGTCAGATGGAGATCATGGATGGTTCACACCCACCCAGCCACCCTGCTCCTCCATCAGGATCTCTGTCACCATGATCCCATTGCCAGTTACACTTGCAGGCTCCCAGCACTGACTTTTATGTATTTTTTATGCATATTTTATGCATATTTGATGTATATGTGTAACACTTTAGCATATATTAAAAATAACTCAAATGCTCTAACAATCCTAAATTCCTCCTTACAAAACAACATAAGGCAAACAACATGTGGCAGCTCTCAGACATGTGGCAGCTGCAGGGGAGTGCTCTGGCATCAGCCAGAATACAGTAAAATAACCTGAACCCCAGAATAATACAGGGTGACTGAGAATATCAGCCATGACAGTAAGAATCTCCCAGTTTAGTATCCACCCATCTCATATCCTGAAAGATACAAGTCAATTTATGCGTTTAAAAGCATCTTAGTATTGAAAGCAACTGCTTGAAGTTGTGAAATGCCTTGGATTTCAATCTCAGTGTACTAGGTAGGGTTTTTTTTCTGGTATTTTTCAGAGGTTTTTTTGTTAACACCCATGCTCTAGACCTGGGCTGTCTTAAATTGCAAATATTTAGAAACAACAGAAATTGCAATTAAACATTCTTTCTATTTTTTACCCCCGACACTAAGATAGGTAAATCTTAACTTATGTGGGATCCCTCTTGCCTGGAGGTTTGTGTTCCATGGGCAGCTCCTCCTGATGAGGCTCTCAGTGGTTTCTCCACTGGGAGATCCTCAGCCTCATCCTTTGGTGCCTGCCATCACTGTGGCAGAGGAGGGGATGAGAACCATGTGCCCACATGATTTTGTGACACCAGAAGAGGCTTAACTCAACACCTACTTTGCTTTTGTTATCTATGTTATCAACTTTAATTGTTCTCTCTTCCCCTTTGGAAGTTTCTCCAGTGCAACAACCTGTGTCTCCTAATGTTCCCTTTCGTTCCAGAATGAAACATCAGCTACAAAAGCTTTTCAGACCAATACCAGTGAATTAAGCTCTTCTTACAGAATAATATATGATAAAAGATTTAATTATGCTGGCCAAGTAAATCTTTTTTTTAAAGTGACAAGGAAACAAAGAACTTAGGAGCAGTGTGCATTTTACAGCTGCATAAATCTGCTGGGACAACAGATACTATTATCCATGCACTTTAAAAATAATGAACCAGCCTTTGCCACGGAGTGAGCCTGATTTGCATGGGATGTGCTCAATCAGAGTGAGCAGCAGTCAAGTCAGGAGAGCCCAGTGTCCCCAGGCTTTCACACACAGCAGCTTGGTGACCCGGGCTTTCACACACAGCAGCTTGGTGACCCACAGCTCTGCAGGGGACCCATGCCTTGGCTCAGCTTTGCTGCAGGGCTTTTCACTCACCTCTCCATCTTTGGATTCCAGCCTGAGCTCTGTCCTGCACGTGGCCTTCAGGCTGCCGGCCTCGGCGTTGATCTCGATGCCCTTGGGGGCCTCCATCACCAGCGCGCGCGTGGGCGACTCCAGCCTGCAACACAGCGGGGTCAGCACCAGCCCCTGGGCTCCACGCTCCTGCTTGGGCTCAGCCTCAGCTGCCCTGCTGCCCCCCACACCCTGCTCAGTGCAGGTTCTCACCTGCTTCCAGAGGAAAAGGCCTGTGGGAAAGCACAGTGTGAATCTGATCTGCTAACATTCCACGCCAGCTTTGCTATGCTGGGCCAAGAGAAAAGGGGCAGTGAAGCCACCCCACGGTCAGCTCGCTCTTATCTCTGGTTCAGCCTTCTCACTAATCAGTGCTAATGGGATATCAGCAAAGCTGAGCACCTGCACAGAGGGTGCAAGTGTTTCTCTTCCTCAAATCACTGCTCAAGCAGGAATAAATTAGTTCTCCTGACTTCCTGCAACTTGAGGTTTGGAAGGATACAAGGAAATCAATGAAATAAGGATACAAGGAAATCAATGAAAAAAATCAGGCTGAAGACCCCAAAATTTGTGGTCTCCAGTCCTAGGCTCACATCACACCAGGCATGACCATGTGCTCTGCAGAGCTTCAGCCCCTCCTAACTGTGGATACACTTCACAGGCCTCTGACAGCCCTGTTAGAGCACTGTAACACAGCCAGACCTTTAACTTCAGCAATTGAGGTTAATGCTGTAAAGTGCAGAAGCAGAAGGTTCACTCTTCCTCGTTCATCATCCATTTTTAGGTCTTCTATTATACTTGTCTCTTTCTTATTTATAATACAGTCTCTTATTACTCTCTGTATTGCAAATGGTTATAAAAAAACAACTCTCCCTCTTTGGGAATATCCTCTTAGTTGATTTCATCATCATTCATTGTTTATTTACTGTAGGATCACAAGATCTAGGCTGTGGTCTCCTCAGGTGAAGCAGGTGTGAGGGCTGGAGCAGAAGCTCCTCTGCTTTGCCAGTTTTGGGCTGGCAGCACTGACCCAAGCTGGGCACGGGGCAGCCCAGCACCACCCCCAGCTCTCCTGGGCAGCTCTCAGGGTTTGCCTGCATCAGCTCTTTCTCTGCTCTCCATATATATAATCATTTGTGCAAGTAAGTGTGTTCTTAAATGGACTCCTGCTGGTACTGAGACAACATTATGGGAGACTGAGGGAATTCAGCTGTATTTATTGCAGCCAACAGTTCAATAAAGCACAGGCACAGCTCCCTCTGTGTGGCACTTTTCAAGTTATGACTTTCCCTCTTTTCAGTGTCTTCATATTTCTGCTTTTTGAACACCATTCCCTCAAGACCCCCAACTTATCCATAATTTCCTGTCTGACTTAACTAAATCTAAATTTCAGGGAGTAATTGAGGCATATGCAGCCTAAGGAATGAGCAAGTTCTCATGGATAGCACCCTCTGCACAACCCTTCTGAGCTGCTTTTTGTTTTCTGCAGGGAAGCCACATTTTAAGTAAATTTCTTCTGATTCCTTCCAGTGGTATCACCCTTCAGCTGGTTCCTGTGTGAGGAACCTAAGGTTAAGACTGCTGTAACTCACTTTTTTTCCCTGTCTGACTGAATTGCAGATTGCATGGAGGTCAAAAAGCTGTCTGACCCATATTTTCCCTGGAGATTTCTGCCCAGGGATTCAGTACACTCTCACCCTTGGTGTACCTCACAGGCTGGTGTTTGCCCTGAGAAACAAAGGACCCTCTGCTTGCCCTAAGCCCCCAGGATCTGTGCTGCAGGGTCTGGCATGCAGGCACACTTTCCTTCTGCTCCAGAGGCAGGATCCTCAGGAGGAGCAGCAGAGATCTTGGGCCAGTTATATCTTAAATCATGTAGCTAAATTCACCAGAGGATATGTCCAAACCCCAAGACAGCTGAGGTAGTCTGAGGATAAAATAATTCCTAAGAACACGGCCTGGTGACTCTCCAGCTCTCCAGCATCTCAGTGACTCTCCAATTTCTTTGATGTCCTGGCTGTCTCAATACATTTGTTCATCTGTTAATCTTTTAGCTCTTCTATCTACTGAGAAATAAATCTCCTACATGCAAAACAGTGCTCAGACACCACAGTGCAAACACACTCCTTTGCAGCAGCCCTCAATTCCTGCTCTGTGCAGGAACAGCCTCCCAGTCCCACACCTTTACTGGAGAGTGAGGAGAGCTGGGGAATCTGTGGAAGTCTTGGGGGAGGATCAATAGAGGAGCTTCTTGCACATCTTTCCCCGTGCACACAGGTCCCCTGAACAGCCAACTGAGTTAAAATTCAAGGTTTGAATAAGCTACCAATGATCTGGAGTGTCCTAGACAACATTGCCTCAAAGTTTTATTCTCTTTCATGTGTAACAAAGTGAGGGAGTTTTTCTCCCTCCTCCACTTGAAGAAGTGGAATAACAGCATCTTGCAAACACTGTTGAAAACCATGTGAGTTTTGGATGCATCCTAACCCCTGCAGAGCATCTTTCCTCATGGTGGCACGAAGGACCTTCCCAACAGCCCATGGTGTGACGTGGGACAAGGACACAGCAACAGCCAGGGCATGCTGCTGCTCCATCCTTGCTGAGCTGACCCCCACTGCCCCATCCCAAATCACAGCCTCAGACAGCTGCAATCCTGCTGACATGCTAATTCAACTCAAACCCTACCCTTTCATGCTGAAAATACAACTTTAAAGCCCAGGGATCTTTTTAGAACCTTAAAACTACAGAAATGTTTGAAAATACCACGACAGCAAAGTGCAGCTCTTTCAGTCATGGAAACCCTGGTCTGCACAGCCCACATGGCTTTGTACTTGTGCTGTGGTTTGGAGCCTGACTCTTCTGTCTCCTCCATGTTCCATATTCCTGTAATGCCATCTTTTTGGGACTCTTGCCCCAGTTTAGGCTACTGTAAAGGAGGACAGGAAGGTCTTAAAAATTGTTTCCTTGGTATTTAAGGGGCATATGTTTGTAAGGGATTTGATTATTTTCTGATATCCTGAATGAATCCCTGAGCCACCTGACCATAAACCAGGAGCTGCAAAATCTATGCAAAGCCAGAGAAAGCAGTTGAGGAGTTTATGCTCTGGGGGTTTGAGCAATGTTTACTGAACACTTTCATTTGAAGCAGGCGTTTAAGAGACGCTCTGCTTTTAAACCTAATTCTGCCTTCCAGAGCAGAACCAATTTGGAGACTAATAATGAAAGAAAATGATTTAGAGATGAACAGATAATTCATTCAAAATCAACATTTGTTTTCCAGTGTGATACTCCAGAGCTTTTAGTGGGATTCCCATCTCCTGGTGAGGTGTAAGCCTGTACTTAGAGCAGTAGGCTGGAAAGGTGGCTGCATGAATATAGATTGTTTCATTATTTGCTCCTGCTCTTGAATTTTCCATCCCAGCAATTGGCACATAAGCCCTTTTATTGACCATGGGTGCTGCTTATTTTTGCTCCAGTATTTGCAGGACTGGATTTTGACCTCTCTCACAGAGCTGGGCAAGAAGGGTAAATGCAATGCTGTGCACAGTTACAGCTTGCTGAATTCAGCACTGAGATAAGCTACTGCCATGAAATTGCTCCTGTCCCACCTGCAGTCTCCTGGGAGGTGGATGAAGGGACATTCTCCTGTCTGGGTGACTCCCCACAACTTGGGAACTACTCCTCTGCATCCCAAGGTTTCATATAAGTCCAAAATTAAA
>VZRH01007741.1:968332-1009277 GCA_013397555.1 Urocynchramus pylzowi | reverse complement strand
TTATATTAATTTATAATTTAGTAATTTATATTGTCTAAATTTCTAACTGAAATTTAGACAATATAAAGAGAGACAACATTTGACATGGATGAACTACACAGAGAAACAGAGGAGCACATGCATATAAGAGAGTTTAAGTACACTCTTGAGTGATGGAAGCAGTGAAATTCACTCTGGAGACATAGTTACCATTTGATTTATCCAGGTTATAGAGATGTGTATGCAGATATAAAACCTGCAGCAGCTGTGAAAGCACTTAAATACAATACTTAAAAGCACTGGGATGTACCAAGTGGTATGGAAGTAGGAAACCAGTAATTACAACAGAGAGCTGATCAAAAGCAAGAAGGCTGGAGACAGAAAGGAGCACTATTTATGAGAAGTCTATGATCATATTCACCTCAGGAACCAAATGGCTGGTGTCAGCCTGTGCTATTCATCTTGAGGTGGTTTTAATAAGTGATAATGATGAATGTAATCCACACAGCCAACAGCTTTGCTAGCAAGGTAAATCATATTTAGCATTCTCCATTTTTGAAGTATATGCCCTAAATATTAATTTAAAGCCTTCCATAGCTCTTATCTTATAGGCCAATATTTTTCATCAACTAATTTTTAGCCTTTATATTTTCATATTATTCTTCTGGATACTTTTAAGCAGCATGTAGCTCACTGAAGCTTTTTAGATGTTAGGCATTTCCTGTGCAATGAATTCATATATGCAGTAAACTAGAAGGGCTTTAAACAAAAAATATTTCTCAAAGAGCAACCCAACTATCTGAAATAAAAGATGGAGCCACCTCCTAAAAGGGGAAAACAAGACAAAACAAGAGGACTTAGTTAGAGATATATTTTCATAATGTCTGAACTACTTTTTAGATGTCCACTACCAGTTCTCACAAAATACTCCACAAAACATAAACATCTTCCATTACACTCATACAACTGCCAACAATTCCCTGATCTAGAGGCATTGTCTTTGGACTTCATAGAATTTAGAGAACTTTTTTTTCTTGCTATCAGGTAGTTTTTAAAAAAACATATATAGTGTAAGCAGTCACAACACCCTGTGGGGCAAAGAACTTTAATAGCTTAGATTTTCATTGTGAATAGAAACAATTTTTGTTTACTCGTTACTTGATGCAATTTTAGTTTAAGGTCGGTATAGACAGTGGATAATTATTCATCTTTCTATGTCTGGAACAACCTGCAAACTTTTTTTACATTCTTCTCTCTGCACATCTTTTAATTTCTCTCATTACAGATTGAAAATTCCCACTTGATTAATTATTAGCACACATGGAAATGGTTCTATCCCTTACATCATCCATGTTGAGCATGATTCTTTTTTGTTTTTTCCTAATTTCTACTTCATTCTGTTTTAAATTGAAAAAAATTTGGTGCTGCACCCAGTGCTAATGATGCAGGTATAAGTGGGATTTGCACAGCTGCATTATAATTTCTCAGTTTGCTTTCTAATCTTTCCCTAGTATATCCTATATACACTATTCTTTTGGACCATTTACTGAGAACTGAGCTACCTTTTCCATTTAAACTTCTATAAATCCAGGGTCTCCATTCTAAATATTAAGATACCCTGTAATCAGTATAATTTATGTTCTTCCATGTTCTGCCTTAAGAAATATTCTTAAAGAATGATCAAGCTATTATCTTCTATATCTAACCAAAAAGAAAAAAAACCAAATGACCCCTTTCCTTGCTAAGAAATATGTTTTACCTTGATATTTAATCTGAACACAGTAATCATTTTGGTTTATTTTTTGGGAATTTGGCTTAGACGTTCCTATATATAATACAGACAACTGAATCTACCAAAGATGTCAACTTGGCATTCGCAAGACTTTTTCTTTAAATAAACTTCTATATGGTTTATTCATTAAAAAAACAAAAAATAATAAAAAAAAAGGTCACCTTAAAAAATGCACAAGGAGAATATCTTGCTATATTTCTCCCCTCTTGTGCACTTTTCCTGCATTCATTACTGTTACTGTGGACTGTAGTTTCTACATCAGTACTTACATGGACACCCTCTATGGGAAGGATGCTACCTTTATTCTCTTGCTTATTTTGGAGAGGTTCTGGAATTTTATTCAAAGTTTGATAAGACATCTTTCTTAATCCTTTTTCCTTCTTCAAGACCCAGAGTTTCACCTATTTATTCTTACCATTTTGACAAGAATAGCATGCCTAACTTCTCTGGAAAAAGCATTCCAGCAGTTCCAAATTCTGCCTCTTGAGATTTCACAGAATCACTGAGTATACATTTCAGTTAGGCCACTAGAATTTTAAAGAACAGCAGCTCTTTTAATCACATTACATCTAGACAGCACTTGAAAGCTTAAAGTGTTTGATCATCAGGTCTTTGGACACTTCAGTTCACACTGAAGGCATAGATCACAATTGGGACCAAGCATCTCTGAGTCCAAGTTGCATTTGGAATGGCTGCACAGCAGGAACCGTTGGAAAGGGATCTTTTGCAAGACTGGGAACGGCCCCTGTTACTGCCAGTACACACATCATACACAGAGGAGTTACAGCAGGACATTACTGGTGATTAAATGAATTCTTAAAGCAATGACTATACATCAGTGTCATAGCTAAACCCAGTTGTATAGCTATGCAATAAGACAAAATAACATAGTTCCTTAATCTTATGTCCAATAACAGTATGATTCAGTGTAAGATAATGTATCAAATAGTGTGTCCTACTCTTTTTGGACATTAATCTTGACAGAAAAATCTTTAGCTTTGTATGGATTAGTCAATGCAAATTCATTAACTACTTGTCATGCTTCTAATACAATCTGCCCTGACCCCAAAGACTTGACAGTGTAGTGTTAATCAAATCTGCAGAAGTTCCCATACAGACAAAGCAATCTGCTTCAGGTTAGACAGATTATTTTTCCCTAAAAAAGGAAAAAAAAATAGAAGGAAAAAAAAATTTGAATAAAGTCTGTGAGAAAAATATTTTAAAATATAACTCCACTTTATATTTTTTCAAATCCTTTACTATTAATAATATTATTCATAGTTTTCTGCATTGAAAAGGAAAATAAAATCAAGGACAGTTTTAGTTTGGTTATTTTTAAGTTGCATCTAGAAAAAAGCCATTTCTTTAGGGTAGCAAATCTACCTTACAAAAAAATGAAAACTTATTTTGGTTTCAATGAATGTAGCTTTTTACCCCAAAAAATATTTGAAGGAAATTAATATAAATCCACCCTACACAGCTATTTGCTATGTAATGCTTTGATCTTATTAGAAAAAATAATGATCACTGAACCCAAAGATACATGAAGGAATGGGGTGGAAAGAGTGCTCTGCCTTGAGCTCATAAGCCCAAAATATGAGATAATCACTTGCAACTGGATTAATGAACAGCATCTCTTAGCTCAATTTTCTCTCAGACTTGCAGTCCAATAAAGAACATATTAGCCCTTTTACTTCTGTATCTCATGCTTGCAATCTGTAGTGTTAGCAGTCTTTAACAAATACAGCTTACAGCCATATTCTAGACCAATCTCTATATTTAGTTTTCACTTGCAACTTTTAAAAAATATCTTTAAACAGTCATCAATAGAATTTCTCTAATCAGTTTTCTCAGATAGACCCAAAAAGAGAAGTAAATAATGACCTAATTATCAAAATAATTCCACTTAATACAAAAATGTATTTTTCCTTCACTTTGGTGTTTGCAGCAAATTCCAGTCAGAATAATCATTCACAACAGCTTTCCCCTCAGGCTTGCATGTCCGGTTGCTGGTGCCAGGCATTTTGTTTGATCTATCTGACCACAACTAGATATATAAAAATCTTCCTAGTTCAATTGATTTAATTATTAAAGATTTAATTAATTAAATTTTACTCTTCCCTAACCCAAACCTTACTTCTCAAGTGACACAATTTAAACTGAAAACTTTCAGACTTACTAGCATAGGAACAGCTGTATATACTCAGTTTCATACAAGTTCTCTGTTCCAGATGCAGCTAATCACCAACAAAATATGTCATCAGGTACACCACTACAAGTTTGGTCCTCTTTATTCAATTGTAGCTATAACTTTTCAGACAAACCAAATATGAAATAAAAGTAAACTTCTCAGCATATTTCAGTGAACAGTCAACAGAAATTTACATGTAATATGCATTAATAATATATATAGTAATTTATAATACTTTTATTATTCCTATAAACTTCCTTTGTAAGGAAGCAAATAATATTTCTCTAATTGTTCCTGAAAATTAAAGGAATATGAGAAGGATTTCAGTGCAGAATTATTTTTATAATCTTTAAATCCCTATTATTTTTTAGAGGCAAATATCATGTAAATTACACTTTTCATACGTGGGATCAAGCACTCAAAGGTACGTATGTGAATATCTTAATTGCCATGAAGAGCATTCTGCAATCAGAAATGGTATCAAAAATGGAAGCTCTGTATTGCTAGTGAAACAATGCTCAGTGTTAACTCTCATGATATTGTAGCTCCAGAAACCATTTGATTAGGGCAATATGATATTTCTTCTGCCAGCTATTAAAGGAAGAAAAAAAATACTGAGATAAACAAAATATTGGTTCCTAAGCTATGTATGAAGCCTTGTAGATAAGGATAAAATAAGGACCTAAATATATTACTGGATATTTTAACTGCTGATGGTTAAAATTCCATAATTAATATTCCATAATCTTGTGCAATAGCACACCAGAGGTACCTGATCATCACCTGAGACATCATTTTAAAAGGTATGAATAATACAAATCAAACAGGCCAATTTCCTCATTTTACCTCTAGTCCTCCCTGTGACAGTACTGAAATTCCACTTTGTCCATCTCCTGGATCTGGGAAAGCAAGACCAACAATTAAGGCTGTATTTTGCAATACAGATTGAGAAAACTGGTTTAAAACTGAGATTGTTTAAGTGAAAAGAATACGTCAAGAAAGAATAAAATAGACAGTCTATGATATCAAAGCTGCAATGAGATTTGTTTGCTTAAAAATGCTATAATGTAGTACAAAGGATGACATGTCAGGATGGTGTGGGGAGATTAATTACCAGAGGAAAGGTATTGAAATAGTGGCAGATACGTTGGAGTTGGAAAGGAACAGTAGGTACAGCAAGTTGGTCCTGAAATATCAGTTAAAAAAAATATAAGCTAGTAAGAAGAAATTCTTGTCTATAGCTTCTGTTACTCTTGAACCAAACATCATACAATTACCTTTCATGACGTGTGCAGATCCAGTAGTCTTCTTATTCAAGTTCTAAGCTTTTTTCATAGAGACAGAAAACTTGACAATATAAAAAAAAGGTGTCACAAAAATCTGAAACAAGTGTTTGTTTAGACAAACCGGTTTTGCTAGAAAATCAAAACACCATTTTAAAACAATTGCATGGTAAAAGACTGAAGGACCTGCATGCAGGTGACTTGCAAATAGCAGAAGAATGATTGTAACAAATACCTACCAAACTGTTTTAGTTTTAACTACCTGGTTATAGTGTGCTCTTTGATGCTTTTGGCTACTATAGAATTCACCTTTCTTTTTCGGATTTTCATCTGTTTATTCACTTCACTGTTTTTATTTCCTTTTACAAAAATCTTCAATTACCTGTTTTTGCACATAGGGCTGTTTATGGATTTATCTTCATAACCAAAGGCCATATTTCTTAAGTAATTTCATTAGTTTCTGACTTATTTAGGAGGGTTCCCCCCCTCTTCCCCCTTTTATGCTAGCTTCTTAATACCTTTTTTTAAAATATTCTGCTAGTTATATTGGCTATCTTAAGACAGTTTCCTCTGACTGTAATTCATCCAGAGATTTGCCTAGAAGGGATTAAATGTATAAATCTCAACCTTGTTATCACCTAATTTCATGGTTTGTTTTACCTTCAAAAAGAAATGTATTTAAACCCATGAAAGTAATTTCTTGCATACTCATTAGATCTGCACTTAATCACATGCACCTTTTTGAAGGTTCTCCACCAGATTTTCTTTACTGCTCAGAGATATCTCTGACACTGAGGTGAAGCCATAGCTAACATGTAGGCATTTGGGGATTTCTCTCCTGAACATTTCAAAGATCTGTGTAACACACAGCCAGATGATGGGGATGGGACTGCTGCTGGATGTTGGAGGTATATGCCACGCTTCACATTTAGATCAGCCAGATGTTAAGACATGAAAGACCAGCGCCAGATAAGACTATCAAATTGCTATATATAACTTTTAGCATCTTAATATACTGCAGCATCGTGCTTAGAAGTAATAAAAGTCACACAAGTTTTTTCTGAAGCATTTAGGTTTCCAGGACTAACTTGCGCTCAGTCACTCATGCTCTTTTGAAAAACTTACCCAGAATAATTTAGGGAAAGGCTTTAATAACCAAAAGCAAGTAAATTAAAACATAATCATCTTTTTTAACTAAACTGAAAGAAGCAGACACCATTGTCCCAGTTATTTAACCAAGCAGCTTGCTTAATTTCTGAGTTGAGAACGGCTAATGATTCCCCTTGTCTTTTACCCAGAAACCCACTCTGAGCTCTCATAAAGAAAATATCAGGGCAGGGAAATTGCTGTCTCCTGTCACTCCTTTGCTACACAAATTGCTGCCATTTACTCACTCTTGATCACAGACCAGGGACTCAGTCTCACATATCAAGAAAAGGTCTTGGTCTCTATGCACAGAGATCAACAAACTGATGCTAACAAAACAGCTCTTCTAACCTGGAGCGTGCTTAACTTTTAATAAATTAGTTTGCTTCTCAAGAAAATTATTTTACATGCCTAGTGTTTCTTTTGGTTTTTTTATTAACTCAGACATATCTGACACCTGCCTTTTAATTTCTTTTCTCCTGCTGTGATATCACTGGCTGAAACAGGCTATTCCTTACTTGAGTAAGCACAATGAAAGTGGATGAGGCCATCGTGATGTAGATACTAATGTAAACCAGAACAAGGAACTTCTGCTTTGTGAAACCAATCACTGAAAGGTCTAAAAAATTATTATATCACATTAATTAAAAGAATGAAACTTTAAAAATACATTCTTCTCTCAACATCCGTCATGAAACAAACATCATGCTCCTCCTCTTCTTCCTCAAAGAAAAAAAAAGTAGTGGTCAAAAACGATTTCTAAAAAATTTTACAATAATTGGTTTTGATATCAAAATAGGTACTGACTCTATAGACACAATTCTGAGTTTAGTTTTGTGGAGGAAAACAAAATGCATCTCTGTTTCTCTATAATGTCTATAAATGCACTTTTTATATTTTTAATATTTATTTAAATATATGTAAAATAAATTAAATTGCCAGCAAGCAATAGGCATTCTTATATTTTCTATGAAAATTCAGTAGAGAAAATAATAATATACACAAATAAAATAATAAATTTTCAAACAATTTAGTTTAACATATAAAATGCTTCCATTTATTTTCTGTTGCGCTCTGTGTTCTCATAACAGTCACCAGTGCTGAAAGCAAGTATCTTAAGTCTTTTTCTTCTTATTTTAGGAAATAATCTTTACACAATTTGAAACATATTATTTTGTTTAAAAACAAAACAAATTGTAACTTCAATATAAATACCAGTGTTTTTAAACCACAATGACTCTGCAATGTCACTGTTAAGAAATCATCCATCCCCATAGAAAAAATATAATTGAAACATCATTTTCTACAAGGAATTTGAAGATAACGTTGGGGAGAGTGGTTGTGGAGTGGAAAATTATTAAAGAAAAATAGAGCCATTTAAAAACAGCAAAGAATTTCATATTGCACCAATCGAACTGATTGCTTCAGAAGAGCAGGTACCTCTCAGGGGTCCAGCATTTACCTTCTCCCTATGGGCACTTGCACTACTTTTTGGTGTGGCCTATATCTGCTGCAATGTAAAAGCTGTATTTTGATAGCTACTCTCTTAGAAAAGATTCTGTTCCTGGAGGAAAGTTTTAATAGAGAAACTGTATCCAGTTCTAGTTATATCTGTTTATGCAAGATCCATATTGTGCAGATAAAGAAATTGTTACCAGTATGTTGCAAAGCAGGATGGGTCTCCAGCCATGCAATCATGAAATTTGCTAAATTAGGAGAAAAAAGGATTTAATTACCCATGAGAGTTACCCTTCCCCTACATTGAGAAAAATCCTGATAGAACAGTTGTCCTTTAAGGCTTTCATCCTGGAGATTTCACAAAGTTCTTCTTATTCATCTTCATATGTCTTGCCACATANAGAAAAATCCTGATAGAACAGTTGTCCTTTAAGGCTTTCATCCTGGAGATTTCACAAAGTTCTTCTTATTCATCTTCATATGTCTTGCCACATATTCTTAAGAAAGTTATCTCTGACTGAAAAAAAATCTTTTTGGACTTACTCGTGTCTGAAGTCTCCTTTGCACCTATGACAATGCTGGAGGAAACCTTCAGTCTTAAACTTCTCAAAAAAAATAGAGTCAAGAAATGACCATGTTCATGCTTTGTTCAAACATGAGTAGCACTTTCATTCTGACAGGCTGGGCATTAGGAGAAGAGACATAATTCAGTCCAGTTCAGGTACTGGCCTGGTAAATGTTAAAAAGTTGTCAAATGAATGGATAATTTACTGCCACATGGTGATGAGATCCATACGTAGGTAAACTGAATTTGGGAACATATATGCTGGTGATGGGGTTATTTAATGGTTAATAAAGGATGTCTGGTTAAAAATTAACATAGAAAATAGTTTCTACAATTATTAACTGAAGACTAGATAATGAACACAAAGTTAAAAAAATTAAACTAGTGAAAAATTACCAAGGGAATTAGCTAATAATTAACCCAGAAAAGAAATAATTTGTGTAGGTTACCTTAAAAGTAGCTAATGTGTAAATCTGGCTATGGGTAGTTAACATGCATTGAATTGACAAATGATCAATGAATGAAAAAAATAATGATTGATGGGGATATACCAATTAACCCAGGTTAATAATTAAGGAGTCATTAATTAGTTAAACCTGGTAGCTTGGTGAAGAACTGCAGATTCTTAACTGAACAAGTATATATTTTTTTAAAGTTATCATAGCTTGATGACTTTTGGATTTATATTAGTTCTGCCAATTTTAAGCAAACATTTTAAGTTTTGGAGTGTTGAGACACATAAAGACTTTATTTATTTATACACATCACAGCTCATTGTTCACTCTTGGGAATGTGTATTTGATAAAGGAAAACAAAATTATTTTGAAATACATGTAGCTATTTTCCCCAACCAAATTAGAAACATCCTGCCCTTATGTTCAACAAACACAGTGGGGTGTTCATATTCAAAGATTTCTACTTGCATATGTGCAACTTGTCAGGTAGTTTATGAATATTTACATATTAATTGGCCTGACATCTGTCATAATTGCATATTAATTATTTTTGTTTTAATCAGGTAATTGATTTATTATACTGCTGTCTGCAATTCTAGGGGAATGTCCCTGTGGGACAATGCATGCATACCCACAGATTTGGTCTTCTGCCTACAGTACTCCTCTACTGATGATCTGAAAAAGTTTTGCTAGTTTTTTTTTTTTTGTTTTTGTTTTTGTTTTTTTTGTAGTGGTAGTAGAAAGGTACATTTTAGAATTTGATTCAGTGCTTGTCAAGAATTAGCTGAAAGACATCCATTGACTTCACTGAGCTTCAACTCAGGCCTGTAGTCAGTGTGACAAAGCATTTCTGAAAAAGCAGAATGACAAAAATCAATGGGCTTGTTGATTTTGGATCAATGGAGAATTACAATTTCAGTGTATAAATTATACAGGAAGACGAGGTTAAGTTGCAGATGTGGGAGAGTTGCAGACTCTCACATCAGAAAGGGGCACTGATTTTGCATAGAGATGGTAAACTGCAAATGAACAGAAAGAATGTTCAGATTCTTAATTCACTGAAAATCAACACTTAAAAGGAATTAACTAAATATATGAGCTTCACTAAACTGTATGTGTGCTTTCTGATGAGACAAAACCACGTTGTGCATGTCAAAAAAACAGGTCAAGCACATATATCACTGTAGTGTAGCAATGGGCTATAGGAAATATATCCAGGAAAACTCTTGAACTAGGTAAGGAAATGCTAGAGACCTGCTTAAACCCAACCAGCTCAGGAAAATCTGAGAGCCTGTTAGAGCAGAGCTCTAGCAGTGTAGATTGCTGTGAGAGCAGTGACATGCTGACCACTTGACAGAAGTATAAACATTTTCAAAAGAAGGTTCACCCACACAATTCTGACTGATGTCAGACAAATAAAAAAGTCTGAATTTTCAGCACCTTCCCACCCCTGAGGCAGTGGGAAGAAATAAGTGTTGGTATTACTGGCACAAGAAAACCTGTCCACTGCTCCCAGAAAAAGCCTGATCATGATATTCACGTGACATGAGTCAGCCTGGAGCACCCATTTCAGAAGGGTATCCCCTTTGTGCTAACTGGGACAACAAGAGAAGGAAACAACTCCAGAGGTGATCCCATGCTAAAGCTGTAATAAGGCATGGCAGAGGTGAATAGAGATGGAAAACAAATTGCTTCAAAGGGGCCATTTTCAAGTTCAAAGCAATGAGCATCCAACAATTTGCCAGTTATGGCTCATCTGATGCCTAAATCTCTCCACACTTTCCCCCAAAAAGGTTCATTTTATCTAACATCACCCTTATAAACACAAAGCTAACTGAAGTTTCAACCATTTGAAATCCAGATGCACAAGTAACTGCTTATCTGAATCTCTGCCACAATATGAAAGGCAGGAATGAGAAAAGCCTCAGCAATATTCTGTCATTACCACATGGCAATTAGACTACTATACATATTTCACTTGACATTTCATTGATATAGCCACTTCCAGTAAGTTGTACTACATCTTTGAACTGGCCTATCCTAACAGAGTCTAGCATGGATTTGGATTGGCACCAACATCACTTCAAACCCTGCCAGGTCCCTCAGCCATTCCATTTGTAACTTTCACATCATTTCTCATTCACAGTTTAGACCTTGAGCAGAAAGGAACTGCATGGCAGCCTGCCAAAAGAAGTGTTTATTGTTTATAAATTATGAACAACGTGTGTATTTCTGCAATTGGCAGTTTCTATCTTAACCAAAGCAAGCTTTATTTATAGAAAATTAGAACATCTTGTTTTGTCTTATGTTATGGCAGATTGTCTTAGATGAAACAAAACACATGTATGAACCACATTAAAAACTAGGGCTTAGTTTGTCCAGACCCAAAGGGTACATTCTAGTTCTTGCATTATTAAAAGTCTTTACCACTAATTAGGATACAGAAGCAATTTTTTATACATATCTAGTGGGAACCTGGTTACTTTTCATGACATCTGCATTCTTCTAAATAAGGCTTAATATTTGCAACATTAAGGCTTTAGTGCAAATCCACAAATGGAAAATGGCAAATCAGATACTAAATCTGAATGCTGAAAATATTACTGAAAAAAAAAAAATTAAATGTTTCTGCTGCACCTTATGGAACAACATCAAATTTATTTTGTCTAAAAGTGGTATCAGAAATCCAAACAAAAAATAAGTTCATTAATTTCATTATTTTCTTTTAAAAATCTCGTCTATTGTTCTGTTTCTTATAAAGAGACTCTAAAGGATCACAAGAGAGGGCTGTTATGAAAATACCTGCAGTAGTGATAGAAATATTGAGTAGCTCTCAAGTATTCATTTCCAAATAAAAGCTTGAAAGAGTGATTTCAATTCCTGAGAGCAGAGTCTAGCAATATTTGAAAATAATGAGAAACAATTACTTGCTGCATTGATAAATATCTTGGGAATATCACCACAAAGTATTGCGACATTTTTAAGAATGGGAGCAATATGGTTTCCTTTCAAAGCTAACTTATATCTAAACTGTATCTTGACCACATAATACAGTTCTAAAGCAATCACCTATACAAAGAAAGAGCTGGAATGGAAACAGGAAACAAATGGAACAGAAGAAAAGGAAGGAGAGAATAAAAGGAAAAGACAGAGAGAGAGAACAAAAGAGTATCTCAAGCCACTCTCACCCTGTCTTTCTGCAAGTTGTAGAAGACAGATGACCAGGAAAGAAATGGAAGAAAGAAGGACTGGTTTGGAAGCTTATATAATACAGCATGAAACAGCCAGGAGTAGAAGTCCTCACAGAGTTTTGTAAGGAGCCTGCTGAGACAGGCAGGAGTGTTCCCTCCCTGCAGTCAGGAGGACAGCCCCATGCTGCTGCACCTTAGTGGCATTACCCTCATTGCATTGCTGCTCTTCAAATTGACTGGGTGCACAAAACAGCTTTGGCTGCTTCTTGGGGTTTTGGGTTTTTTTTTTTTGGTCTGGTATCAAGGAGACTGTGAGAGCAATGGTGAGTGTATGATAGTAGAGGGGAATCCATGATTACAAAGGAAATTTCTCCCCCAGTTTCAGAGATGAAAAGGACCCAGACTGGGAGTTGATCGTGTTGCCAGCCCAGCCAAAATACAGTTCTGGGGCAAGGAGGGCACCAACAAGCTGTGCACAGACCCTTCTGCAAAAGGGTCCTGGAGCTCCCACACATCCCAGAGAAAGGCCAGGCCCATCCCAGCCCTGCAGGTGGGGCAGGGCAGGAGTGGAGGGGTATGGAGAATGGTGGAGCATGAAAACCCACCTTGCACTAGCTGCAAAACAGCTGCCTACAATGAAGAGAATTAGGAGTTAACAGAATGAATGAGAAGGTGGGAAAACAAGATCTGCAGGGACGTGAACACCATGCCACAACACTTTTTGTACCTGTATTATGTTTTGTTCTCATATAGAAAAGTATGTCACAGCCCATCCCTTGTATTAGATAACTAAATCTGGGAATAATACCTTCTCTCTCTTCTCTACAAGCTTGACAGGTTTCATTTTAACACTATTTTCACCTCCACCTTTCTGGAAAGTGAACTCAGAAGGCAGCTGTGCCAGAACCTCCTTCCCGAGATCAAACCAAGAGATAGATATGTACAAGTAAGAGAAATTATGTGTGACTTACATAAAGTGTCACTCTTACAAATATATCAGCATAACACAAGTCTGACTTTGCAAGATTTCCAGCCATACATGCACATACACTACTTTGTCCTTCTAATCTTGGAAAAACACAATTTTAAGGAACTTGAACACCAAAAGTTTTAACACCTTTGAGTTTCTACGTGTATCAGCTGTGCACACTTAGAAATTTGTCTGTTATTGAGCACACCTGGAGAATATGAGCGAGCACACAATACTGAGACAGTGGTGCTCTGCCTGTGACATAGCATGACTAAAAAAGTATCTAATTTAAAGTTTTAAAAAAGCCAACTATAG
Organism: Urocynchramus pylzowi; assembly: GCA_013397555.1. NCBI lineage: Eukaryota > Metazoa > Chordata > Aves > Passeriformes > Fringillidae > Urocynchramus > Urocynchramus pylzowi. Next base: position 995,932 of record VZRH01007741.1, on the reverse strand, counting down.
CATAGCCTTCCTACATGCATCAGAATATTTAAACATCCCTGCTCAGGGTTTCTAAGTGGCAGCTGTTTTAATTCAGACAGCATATTTATAGCCCTTATATCTCTGTCTCCCTGTGTGTCACATTCTCCACCAGAGAGGCAGCTACTGAACATATCTGCACTTTGGTCTTATTTTGGCCCCATTTGATTCATTCCATCTCTCAGTAGCCAGTAATTATAGCTGTATATATAACCTTTAGCTTTCCAGTGATATGTATGGTTACACCTCTCCTCTCTTCTGTAAAATCCTTTAGCTGAGTGTTCTGAATTCATTCCTCTTTCGGGGATAATGCATGTCTCAGTGTTTCTGCAAGGGTACAGATCAGGGGCTATGGTGCTAATTTAGCATCAGCATCACTACTGGAGAAACAGTTATACTCTGTATTGACTAATTTTTCTCCTGTGACTGTATTGAACCTGCTCCTCAACCTTTTCTTCACAGAATGCCATCACCATCTGAGTAATACATCATCAGTGCAGTTCACTCTGATGATGTATTATACTAACATATCATTAGTGCAACAGCAGAGCAAGGCGCTTTGATGATGTATTAATGCAATACATCATCGGAATGAGTCACTCCCATGATGTATAACTCAAAAGATGGTACTATCCAGGGAAACATGGACATCCAATAAATCAGGGACAACATTAAAGAATAAAATCTAGGACATCTTCTAGGGAAAAACAAAGCTTCAGAAAGCTTTCAATGAATATAGCATGAGGTTTTCCTTAAAACAAAAACAAACAAACAAAAATAGAAAGAGATAGAATACAAATTTTCATATTAATTTCGTCAGGAATGTAGGTTTCTGTAAAGTACAATTACCATGATGTTCAAATTTTAATTCTATTCTGCAATGACACATGATATATGCAGGGCATTTTAAGTTAGTGAAAGATTATGTGATACAATTGGTAATATACTCACTTGAGACTTATCATATCCTACCTGGAAGCAGAGAAAAAAGGGAAGCAAATGCAAAAAAATCCAAGTCTCTTCCCTGTAAAAAAAAAAAAAAAGGCTGAAACTTTTTTAAACTGCTGAAAGGAGCAATTAAAATTAAAATTTAGTGTTAAGATTTACTACACACTTTACATAAATCTAACAAATCAGTCTATTGACAGTAGTGCAAGCAGAAATGGCAAATTTTAAATAAGTATAGCACTGAGGATTAAAAGGCAATTAGCCATAAATATTTATATAAATACATTAGTTCTGTAGATACAGTTAGTAGGAAAAAAACCAAAACCAACAGGTATCCATGGATTTACACAACTGATATCAACCTACCAAATGTCAAATCCTAAATACTGCAACAATTCATGAGAAACCTAAATGCAATTCTGAGTCAGTTGCAAAATTTATAAGTTTAATTAGCAAATTTAAAAAAAAATCTGAATTTTGACATCCTGAACAAACCTAATATGAAACAACAATCCCCCACTGGTCAGAGAAAATACATATTTTGGGAAACAAAAAAAGACAGATATTTTTTTCTCACTCATCCTGCAGGCTTTATGGCAGGGCCAGAAAATAACCACTGCATGAAATATCAGATAGCACTCTGCTTAAACAGTGAAAGACTTCTCTGATGTTACATGTTTATTTTTGGGTTTCTTATTCAAACAAACACCCATCTTTTGCTCACACATGCTTGCACATGCAGACACCCTACCCACCACATACCTTAACGTGCTTAAAAGGGGGTAACTTCAGAGCAAGTCTTTTATACCCTGAGAGCTATTGTTCAGCAACAGCTCTGCAAATCCCCCTGCCATGAGAACAGATAGATTTTTGTTGATGTTGTTTTGTTTTGTTTTAAATTGGCCTCAGCTGCATTTGATTGCTCCAAGCTTGTGGAGATTTTCCAGCTGAGGCCCTGAAATCCCCATTAGGATTTAACTCCTCAGTCTCACTTTCCCCAGCTCCCCAAATCCCAGTTCCGCTGATACAAATGATGATGTACTCATATGTGTGTGTAGGAACGACAGAGGGAAAACCTCAATGTTTAAGTGGTAACCCTGAGCCTTTGTGCTCTGAGTGAAGCCTGGTGCTCCCTGCAGGCAGTGATTGCAGGGCTTGCTGAGCTCTCTCCGTGGCCCAAGCTCAGTCCCAGCAGACCTTGTTGGCTGTCATCACTCTGAGCAAAACTCTGGCATTTCAAGTCATCTCAGTCACTTTGTGAAAGAAATCACTTTTCTTGAAGCATTTCAAATAATTGCAGTCTATAGGAGGAAAATACATTTAAAACATATTGGAAAGACCCCTGAAGATGGAACAGAACTGGTAAATATTGATGAGAGAGAGGAAATGGGGTTGCTTTGCAGAGGTTTGTCTCCAAACACCAGCTTACTTCAGCCTGAAGCCTACACTTGGGGATCACCAGCTCCATCATACCTGCCCTACTCACAGAACCAAAGCTGGAGGTGCTCTGGGATTGCAGAACTTCCCCACGTGGCCCTGGCCAGCTGGCATCCATTACAGAGGCAGAGGCACAGAAAGAGCAGATCCTCCCTCCCTGGCTGGTGATAATAGTGTGGGTAAATGTCAGAGTCAGCAGCAAGCTGCAGCTCTGCTGTTTGGGTCTAAACCAGACCTGCTGATTCAGAGCTGCAGGCCAGGCTGATGTTAGCCACGGCACAGGGGGTGCTGGGGTTACAGAAGGGTCCATTCTGTCAATAAAACACAGTTGCCCTGAGGGGCATAAAAAGTACACAGGGTTCTTAATTGCCTCAGCAGTAGCAAAGAGAGAAAGAAGCTTTTTTTTTTTTCATAAAAAAAGTCCTTCCTATACTGTTGCAACTAAACCAATTCTGCCCATATTCCTAGGGAGCTGCAGTTCCTTATAGGTATTTGAAAGCTTCCCTAGAACTCACCAATTTTCTAAGTGCCTTTGCTGGCTAACAACTACAGTTTTCCCTTTCCTTCTGTGTCCTCATGTCTTCATGACACCAAATAAAGCAAAAATAAACACATTTTGTGCAAAAATTCAAACAAGTGTGGAAGAACCCTGCTAATGTCTCCGTGTTTCAAGCAGTGGGGGCAGGCCATGACTTACCATGTAACAAAGGGTGTTGAGGCAGTTATGTCAAAAGAGAAAAAATGAGCAGAAATGCTTCCTATTACAGTATACCTTACACTAATATCTAGCCTCTTTTAGTAAGTGTGAAAGTCAAACGTAGAGAAAAAAAGAGAAAGGCTGACCTAAAAAGACAGTATCAACAATGAAGTAATACCAAGGAGTAAGCCTTCTCAAGTCCGACTTTTTTTGCAGATGTTGCTTTTTTAAGGACATGGTTCTGTTAATTTTGAGTTGAAAAGGAGCCTTTTTCATTTGGCTTAATACTTAATTTAAACCATCCTACATGACAACACAGACAGTAGCCAAGAAACGTAGATGAAAATCTTGTCAAATTCAAATGCAACTAAATTAGGAGTATTAATTACATCATGTGTGAGTCAAGACCTTGTTATTTCTGCTAAAGAGGACTTGATTAACGAGACTGTGGCTTTATATTTGTACAACAGAAATATCTCTACTCCCTCAATCTGCAGGGCATGGGCACTCAAACAAATTTTTAGTAATTACTCAGACTTGATCTCCTCATGACACAGGTCTGAAAAATGCTCAGTCCTTTCCTTCTTACTTTTAGGAAAAGGATTACATTTTAACTTCTATTTTCATTTTGTACGTAATCAATGAACCTGAAATCATGTCAAAGGACAGCTTTAAATGTAGAGTGAGGAAAACTGTCCATAAGCTCAATCCTAATAATTTGATTTCTACACCACACTAACTTAAACACTATGCTCTTGAGTTTGCTGTTATCTGAGCAGTCTTTTTACATTTTATTTATTTTTTTCTTCCAATTAAAACTATTATAATTTAATGTTAAGAGGTTGCCATTTTATTGAGACTTTTTCCCAAATACTCTTCTGAAATCTGGAAAATAACTTCTACAGAGTAAAATGCAACACTCCCTCCTATTCAGCAGTTTGCATTTCCAACTAAGCACACTATATATATAGCTCTGGACTCTGTAGGTAGAGCTTTATTTGGCTTTCATGAAGAGAGTCCTGAATCTATGTTTAATTTCAAACCACTCTGCAAAAGAATCCCTCTGAAAAAACTTTATTTGGGCATTCAAGCTGGGGTGTTAAAGACTGAATTATTCAAGGATTTTAGTTCAGAACCATCTTTGTCAGTATGAAAGTGTCTTTTTGTCAATCAGAAATAGCCTCAAAGTCAAAATCTTTCTCTGGGCACTTTTACCTCGAAGTTCAAATTAAGTTATTTATTTCATCTGAACAGAAAATACTAGGGACTCTACCCAAAGATGGCTTTAATTCTTAGAGAGTTATAGATGCTATGACAAGTGTTTACACTTCTCATGCTATTTGTCACACAGGATCTTATTAATGTTTTTCATGTGTCATGGCATCCCTTGGATTGGCTCTCCACCTACACTGAAGGGTAAAGTAGCAGTGCTTACAGAAACTGTGCTTTGAAAAACTGAGTTCAATAAAAAAGAGGAAACTTTCAGGTAAGAAGAGTAAAAAGGATCTCCTAATTCCACTTACCATGAATTTCATTACAAGGGAACTCTCTTTTGGTGATTTAACAACAAATTCTGCACAAATGGACAAGCACATTCTTGATTCAGTTCTGATTATGCCAACCATTAAATACACTGAGGTGTTTCAGTGGGAACCTCAACATACATCAACACGTGCAAGATGCTTCCCACTCTCATAGCAATAGGTAGACAGTAAGTTTCTGAGAGTGGGTATCTGTGAATAAGCTACAGGCAACAGCAATATGTACATCTAACCCTGCTAAACTTTTGTAATGCCATCTTAAACTCAGCTGTAATAAATAAAACCCTCTCTCTATTTTTTTCCTAGCAGTTTTACAAGATGGAAGTGCAAGTACTAATAAAATATATGGTTTAATTAACTAAACTTATGCTGCAGTGTACATTAGAAGTGGATGATTTACAGAGTGTTATCCTCTTCAGGACAGAATAATGCAAACAGCATAATTAAAAGTTGATGAGAAGTGTATTTATTGAGTACACAGGAAGAATAGACACTCAGATTTATGATACACAAAGTGTACCTTTCATTTGCAATATTAACATTTTAAAGTCCAAAGCATCAGCATAATGCATCCAAAGTGTTCTATGCAGCATCCATATAATTCAACCCTGTTAAACCTCACACTGCTGATGGTAAATTATGTGACCTGAACATATACAAGTGTAACATGATATATTGTGATATCATGATTATGTTCATTGAGATGTCTGTGGATGCAATATATCACGTTTGCCTGTCTGTAAGTACATGTGAAATAGTTGAAGGGCCATTCATTTATTTGTGACATGAATTTCAGAGCCATCAGTCATAGACCCATCAATGTAAAAGAAGTCACTGTTTAATTTTAATGAAAGTGCTTTTAGAAAATTCCAGCTAGTATTCATGCAGATCAGGGCCTGTTGAGCCTTGGGTATTTGATATATTATTTTGAGAGTTCAGAGAGTGCATAACCATTCTAGAAGATAAAATGTATATTAAGACCCTGGGGATTTTCAAACCTGTAAGGTTTGAAAGGTTTAGGTAGACACAACCTCACAAGACAATTACTTTTATTTCTGTCCTTATATTAAACCCAGTCCAACATCCTGCTATTTGGAAAAATCCATTTTTTGAGGTACAGAGCCAAATACTATGAGCAGCACCTATTATCCAGACATTAACAGTACCGAATTTTTTAGAGATACACACACAGATATAATGTACTAAGTAAGGCTTTTTGTCAATATCTAAATCATCAGGTAAATAGACTCCCAACCAGCTGTAACATGTCTCAGTTAGGAAATGAATTTGTCCTCCATGGGAGTATATTGTATTTTGAACAGTTTGATGCACAAAGAAACTTATAATGGGGGGTTTGAAGATCCACATTAAAAAATAATTGTGGCTATAATTATAAAACCAAATTTGGAGAGAGATGGCAATTTGTGGGACAAGAAAAATAAGCTTCTTTATATAGCACCATCTTAACATATACATTCTTTTCAGAAAATAACTTTTTGGAAAGGTGAAACTAGATGAAAAACATCTGCTGGTCCCCTATAATTAGGAGTTTATTCTTTCTGAATACTTCCTTTAACTCCTCTCCCAATTTAAAATGTATTTACAGCACAATGTTTGGGGTTGTTCTATGAAGTCAGCAGAAGTGGCAAACAGGTCTGCTAACAGAGATGAAAATAGTTAGTTATTTAGCAGGTTTTCCATACTTAACATGATTTTTATGAAAAGACAAAAGGTGCTGTGCCCTCTAATTAGAACTTTCTTATTATCCACATGTAAACACATGGGAGCAAATTCACTAGAAAAATGGATGGTTAGATTTAAAGCACCAGTATTTGCTTCTCCCATTGCCAATGCTCAGCTGTGAACCTAGGTTCCCAGTCATGTGAAGAGAGGATCACATAAGTTTGGATAGATCCACTACCACTACCAACTACTTCTGTGGTGTCACACTTGTGCACAAAATCTTCCTCACACGTGCTCTGGCCTCTGACTCCACCCCTGCTACATGTATGCTTACAGTTAAATAGTATTTGAAAGCTTTTAATAAAGGTGGCTGAGTAATCACCATGCCCCAAGCTCTACTCAGCACACTGTCCTTCCTTTCAACAGAAATGTGAATGGCTAAAAAGACACACCAGATTTTAACTGAAGACAATCACTTTTAAGTTGGTAGAGTCTCATTATAAAGTAGTTACTAAGTACTAATTACTAAGGATTTTTCTTTCCTTCTCTGCCTATAGCTTGTTGGGGCAATTTCCTCAAAAGTTTAAAAAGAAGGTCAGAGTGTTCATTTGTTTGCATAATTTTTTTCAATTTGGATATATGTGGAGATTTTTTTCTTTGAGGGGTGTGTGTGTAATTGCATATGATTAACATCAATTGGGCCAGGAAGCAAAATGTACCAGAGAGAAAACTGGATTTCCCAGATGAGAAAACTGGAACTCTCCTTTAACCATACCTTCATTTTTTTTTTTTCATTACAGTTTGCAGCTAACATAGAGAATAATTTGTCTCCTTCTGGTTCTGGTATGGATTTGCTGTGAAACTTTGGGAAGACCACTTGAACTCTTTGTATTTTAGTTTCCTAAGTTGTAAAAACCAGATGATTTCCATTAATTTCTTTTCATCACTTCAAATTAACCAATAAGCAAAAAATCTCTCTGCCTTTTAAATGCTATTATTAAGAAAAATATAAATGTTCTTATTGTAATGGTATAATAATTGAATTATTATTTTCAGCCACAGTTCCTATTAGGCACAAAATAAAATAAATTAAAAAGTCACCAAGCCAGTGAACAGCCTCAGCTAAATTAAGTATAATGAAAGTACTATCCATGCTTTTTCACAACCTGCTTTCTTACCCTTTTTTGTACTTATTCAGTTTTGGTTAAATTATTTTTATTCTGTTCATAAAGATATAAGGATAGGGATGCTGAAGTTCAGATTACCAATCAATACTGAGACTCTAAAATTAATTTGTTGACTTTTACTGGGGATAGTCAACATCAGATACCTAACATATATGAGCTAAGCTCACTTTTGCTTAATGGGAAATGTCTTCTCAAGGGCAAGTCAGGATATAGCAAAGGACAGAATAAATTATGTTTAGTGATGGTCCCTTTGGGATAAGGCTAATTTTTCCTAAAGTTATCTGTGAAATGCATGTATATTAATGCAGCAGCCACCTCTACATAATTTCTCAGGATAATACATTTTCTCTTGGAAGTAGTGTCCACACAGCCATTTTTGTGGAATAATATGAGCATGTCTTTTTCTGAGGTTCTGACATTTTTCACAAAATAGAGCCTTAATTAAAAAAAGATGCTAAAGTTTAGAAATTTACTACTACTCATTCTACTTGCATGAATTTTGGCATGATGAGGCTGGTTAATAGAAATCTTTTTCACTTAATTTTCTTATGTGAAGGGCCCTTTCCAAACTGGCTTTAAATAAATGGTATTTTGGCAGTGACAGAAACACTGGGATTTCCATACTTTCCCTACTATTCCATAGGATACCAGTCCTGAGACTCAAATAAGGGATAAAGTGTCCTGACTGAGATATTTTTTATGATGTCAGATGGTTACTGCATTGTAAGTTATGTTATCACCTTAATTCGGTTGGGAATATAATTTAAACAAAAATGTTGGAAGTAACATGAGTTCAGCTGGTGGGCAATACTTTTATTTTTGTCAAAAGAGAGAAATGGTCAAAAAGAACACAAAAATTTTCAGGCACCTAATGTTTTTTTGACAACAGACCTTTGTCTGTTGCAAATTTGAACTTGGATATGAATCTTACATCATGACTGGCCCTTGCCTGCTTTCCAGACCGAAAAAAAATAATGCTTTTACTCTTTGAAAAGTTCAAACTCTGCTTCACACTCATTTCTGACAAAAAATGAACTACAGATATGAACTCAAGCCCCTAACTCTCTTTATCCTCTCACTTCATCCTTCCTCACATATCTTGGTTAGATTTGTTAGGCTCATTTCTTTGTGATTCCACAACAGTCTCTGCTGAGTGCTATATTCTTCCTATCCCTCCGTAACAGGTGCTGAGCACACCTCAGCTGTGATCCCACGGAAAGCAAACATCAGGCTGTGCTTCTACTCCCTATATTTATTCCTATTCCCGTGCCACAGCACACCCCTTTGTTAAAGGACAAGGGTTCTCGATGAGAGTGTACTGGGGTTTTTGGAAGCAGCAACCTCATGTAATGCACGCTGTCTTCCCTTCTTGTAGCAGGGTCACAAATGTGTCCAGGGTCCCCAACCTGACAATCCATTACAAATGCATTCCCAGCTAGAGAGGTGAACTCAACATAAGATGTACTTCAATCCATTGATCCATCAGCACTTATTTTTTTATCAAAAAAATTTCAGAAAGGGAAAAGAAAAAGATTGTGTGAAAGCTTGTGAAATGCAAATGTTTTAAACAAAATGGCTAAGAAAAACCGTCCTTGCAACAGACTCAATAACAATTTAATGCTAATTTTCTAAAACTAGACCTTACAAAAATCTAAAGGATATAAGAATCAGAGCACTTCTGAATGAAGCTGAAACATGTGAAAGTATCATACAGTGGAAGATATAGGTAAACGTGTCTTTTCTTCACAATTTATGAGCTTAATTTCCCTGAGGCCATTGTGTGGCTATGGTGACCCTAACCAGTAACAAAACTGAAAGGAAAACAGAAGACAATGAAATGGAAGAGTACTGGAGAAATGAAACAAGCAGGTCTCCAGCACTGGTGAGTTGCTGGAAATCTGTTATATTTCGCCTACCACCAGAGAGCTGCCGATGGTCAGTCAGTGGAAGAGCAGGACAAGAAAAGAGTTCATCCACTTCAAAGCTTGCCAAACAACCCTACCACTTGAGTAACAGAGCTCTTCTTACCCAGAGAAGAGCAGTTTGTTCCCCGCAGTTTGTGTACATTCAGCTTTTCACTTTCAAGTGTTTTCCTCACCAGTCTCTGCAAAGCCCGCTCCATCCCACTCCCAAATTTCAAACCCAGGGAACTGCTGTGGGAGGGAGAAAGCACATTTCCCTTTGCTGTGGGTTTCTCCCTACAGGCTCAGCCAGCCTAGCAGATGGTAGTACACCAGACCTTTTCTTTTTTCTTTCCTCTGATGCTAAGCATGATTTACAGGCTTGAGTTATTATTTATCATTATTCATTTTCTGTCACCAGTGCATTGAAGGTTAATAGAAATGCCAGCATGCTCACTGATTTACTTAGTAAAATATTTGTTCCAAGGTTTAGGTCAGATGATTGGTGTCTGAGCGAGCTTGAGGTTTATGCATTATGAAAAGCAAGCTGACTTGACCTTGAGCCACTAGCACCAGCACTATATATTACTTTAGTGGAGTGACCTTCAGAGCCCCAAGACACACTAGATGTATTCAACACATGTTTTCTTCTCCCATGCTACTGACATTGTATACATTCCAGCTGAACTTATGTAATGTAAGATGATACTCACTTTTCATCTAATGAATTTAAGTAGGATGACACATTCAACTAAAACCCCCCACCTCGGAGGTAACAAACTACCTTTGAATCCCAGATGGACTGAGGCTCAACAAGTACTTCAGGCTAATTGACACACTTTGTCACATGGAGCATCTGGTTCACAAACCCACACAGGATGCAGAGGGCCTGATTCTGAGATTAACCACTTTGGTACTAGTCAGGAATAACTCCAAAGACCATGATATTAAGTGAGAAAAATAAAAGGCCCATGGGTGAAAATTCACAAATTGGCAAGATTTATGCCTTGATTATACTTCTTAATACTTGAGTTAATAATCCAGCCCTGCATACCACCTCTTTTTTTTCCTGTGTAAACGGACCCCTAAGTGTGATGTGGTGTTGTCAGACAAGATTAAACATATGCAAACAATGGTTAAAGAAACTGTTTTCTTACTCTTGCTTTTCACATTGGCCCAGTCTTCTTTCTATTCTCACTTGTGCAGCAGAATATAAGTATCTTCAGATGATTTCGTTTTGTTCTATTTGTTCAAACAAACAATGGCCACTACAGCCAAAATGAAAAATCTTAACAACACTGAGATTTAATATTATTAATTTGAAAGACTCAGTTTGCTGTCAGCTACACTGGGACAAAGCCAGACTAATTCCAGACTCTTTAGTGGATCTACTCCAGATTTACATCAGCAAAAATAAGAGCAGTTATTTGGCACAATACATGTATGCATTTTTTTCCCAGCTTCTCTTTAATTCTTCCCAGGTATCAACCAGAAAAACGTCATCCCTACGAAGAATTAAAAGCAGAACCTTTTGCCTCCATACCCTATTAAGACAGAAACACCTTCTTAATTTTTCACTTCCCCCATACATGACATTTTGAGATAGCTGCGATTTATATAGGCAGATTTGGCAGCCTTTTCATATTTACTTACACTCAGAGATAAATCAAACCCAGGGCACTCTCTCCAAGAACAAGTTATTTGTTATCTGACTAAGTAAGTGTTAGTGGATCAGACATAGGAAAGGTATTTCTATTATAACTGTGTTGTTTGGCTATGATTTACTGTGGTAGAAGACAATAATTTTTTATTCTTGATTATACAGTGTATTCTCTTATTGTCTTATGTCTTTCAATATAGTTAGTTACTGGAAAGGATAGGAGAGGGAGTTGGATTGGTGTTTGACACATTAACCAAAGGAAGGAAACAACCCCATGAGCAGAAGGAGAGAAAACTTAATCCTGCTGTTAAATCAGAAACAATTAAACTCATGTGGGGTCTGCCAAGAAAAAAAAAAAAAAAAAAAGAAATTCTGGGGAAAAAATGGNAAAAAAAAAAAAAAGGCACTTCTGGAGAAAATATGGGTGAAATTTAATTTTTTCACTTGATATCTGCATTAATCTTACAAAAGTCCCTGAAAGGAAAATGTTTAAATACTCTGGGTAGTAATATAACACTCTTCTGCTATCCACTCTGGAGGAGAAAAACTCGAGAACAACTCCATTATGTTCTCAGGTGCCCTAATTCTTTTCTTAAACTTCTTTCTTATTTAAGAGTAACAGATTCCTCTTCCATAAGCAAACTTAAAATTTCCCCAAGACCATATCTTTTTCATCTTTCATCCAAGCTGACATTGTTTGTCAAACAGAGAAATGTAGGACTGCTGATTCTACAAATTCAAATAGTGGTGAGTTACTTGTCTTTTAAAATAAAACAATAAAATGCATGACTTCTGTAGCAACATTAGAAGCAATCTTGTGGTGGGGCACAGGATTGGTTGAATTTGAAGCTTTGCTTCAGCAACCAAGAAAATCAAAGCTATTAAAAATCTAATATTAAGTCCAAGAGCAGAATTTTGGTGACAACACATAATGTGATGGTAAGACTATCTTAGATGCACATCTTAGTTGAGAATTGTGTAAAATATAACAAATTTCAGCATATAGTAATACAGATCCTCTAGCTTTCCATGGAGCCTGCACCATGGAAATTATCAACAGAGGCTTTATTGTCACACCTCACAACTTAGCTGGTGCAAAATCTGGTACTTTGCACCAATGCAGAGCCCCAATGCACTGCAGTAGACAGCACTATACTCACATGCCTCAAATTCATCTTTCTTTTCCTTCAGCAAGATTTATTTACCGCCTCTTTTCAGCCAAAAAAAAGTTCATTACCCTGCTCACATTAGGATGCATACAAGGGTTTGCTATAAAAAGTAATTAGCATGCTCTCAATTAACCTTTTCTTGTGTTGTCTTTCCCTTGGTGAGCTTCCTTCAATTTCCAGAACTGATCTAGAAAGATGAAGAGTAAATATGTACCAGGAACCAAAACATTTTTAAGCACACCTATCTACCAAAACCATAAAGTATGATCTATGCTTCAAAACAAATGAATGTTAGTCTGGCTCCTGGACACACCATAGAAGACAAACCACTCCTCTCAATAATGAAAATGCTAGAGAGAAACTCATATCCTGTGCACTCAAGCCATATTATTTACTGTTTCTATTAAAGCCATTCAGAAAAATCCCTTCAGAAACAATGCTGTATGAACTCACATTAAAAGGCACTGCCCTCAAAGCTCATGCTCCAAAGAGAATGATATTAGCTCCTCAGTTCCAAGTTAAGCGCCTGATGAAGGCCAGGTTTTCAAACCCTTGATGTCCATGATATGTACAGTCAAAGATCTAGATATGCTGAACTCATAAGACTTTTTTCATCTATCCTCCCCACCAACCCTTCCCTTTCCTCTGCTGCCCACCATTAGCCTGGCTTCTTAATTAACTGCATGATAGAGAACTGAGCTTCAGAAAAATCTGTCATTGTTTGGACATGCTGGGCTCTACTGACAAGCTAGATCTAAGAAATTTAAAGAGTGATACAGCAAAAGAGAGTGTTAGGGGAAAGACAGAGGAAACCCAACTCTGATATGAATGGCAGCTTATTACACCTAAAGGAAAGAGGAGGAGTATGTTTACAAATGTATGTGCTATATAAATCAGTCAGCCAGTAATAAAAAAAGTAACCGAAAACCTCATCAATTGTACTTATGTCTGTGAAACTCCTTCATCTACCTACTGAAGCAAAATTCTTGCCTCTTCCCCACCTTCCCATTTCTCTGCCTTGCATTACTCCACTATGACCACTCCTGTGTTTGTGATTCAGACTTAAAACATGTACTTTTGAATACCTCAGGCTTAATCCAAAAGGATGCTTACATAAGCTCATGATGAAAACCAGGTCATTACTGTATATAATCATCTCCAGTTCACTAAGTTATAATGGGTATGTACACTTTCAATGTTCTCAGTAGTAAATAGCCAGAAGAGCTTGGAATTTTAATGTGCAACTTCAAGCAACAGATGAAAACACATAACGCCCTAACACACAGAGGATAAAATTAGATAATATCTCCCATCATGAGCTAAACCAAGGTGCTAAAGTCATTGCATTCTGCACTTCACCTCTACAGAAAGCTATTTTCAGGCATTTAGAGGATAAAGGAGCAACAATATCTAAGTAAGTAGTGCCATTAGTTTACGCTGCATTTGACTTTCAGGACTACAAAATTGCTCATAGGATTTTCATTTCTTTCTTTAGTAATCATTAAAATATACCTAATAAAACAGATTATTTAAAGCCATTTAGGAATAAAATAACTCCTGTGTTTTTGTTAGAAGTACAAGTGGTGATACAAAACATCTTAGATAATATTAATTGCTTCTTGACAACTCACCGTCTTGACAAACTGAAAATCTGTTACTTGTTCCAAGCATAGTAGCTGCTCACTTAGCCATAAGTTTCCTATGGTAACATCAATCATATTGGCAGTTGGAATAGAAAACCTTAATTTTTGGGGTGGCACTGCAGATGACATTGAGTGAATTAAGTTCATTTAATTTGACATTTTAAATCTCATTTGACATGCTAAATATCTTTTCTTGTTTATAAAGCCCACTTAGTCAGGGAACTGATTTTCCCCAGAATGGAGGTCAGTAAGAGTTCTGCAGACTAAATAATGATTGCTAGAGCACTTGTTCCAGACTAAATTTAACTGATTTTACCTTTATGCTTGAAATCATTCTTATAAGGAAAACATTGACACTTCCTCTCTATTGAAGAGAAGTGGTGCACTGAATGATCTGAGGCATGAGGGCAGTGATTTCCCTAGAAATGCAGAAGCATAGAAAAGAAAATTATGATAGAAGACTGCTGAACGGCTACAGAGTTGACCTGCAGAGATTCTGACAAAATCTTACCTTTTGAAGAACTTCTGTGAGCAGAGAAAGTGGGTCATTTGGAGCAAAACTGAATTCAATTTATATACACTGTAGTTTAACTGAGGAAGTATTGTTTAAACACAGCTCCTTGTTTTCAGGCCTTGCTGGGCTGCAGAGCAGAAACAGGATATAGTTCTTAATGAGATGTGAAACAGATGGTCTCTTCCCTCAATAGTACTGAATTTCCTCCACCCTTCCTTACAGACAATCTCCAAGTGCTTAAAAAGACCTTAAAAATGCGTTAATATGGACACCACCTTTGCAGGGTGAGCGTTCTCTGTCCCTCTGGCCGGGGGAGCTGTGATGACAGACACAATGACTCCCTGGCAGTCACTCAGCACCATCCCTGTAGCAGGGCTTGGAAAGGAACCCAGCTCTGCACACCACAGACCACTCCCCCTCTTTCTGCCATTCCTCCTGCTAAAACACTGAGCTGCATGTCCAAAATCTGAAAGTCTTTGTTCCTTAGAAGCATGATTGAACTAATTATAGCTCTATTGTCATGGTCTGAAACAATGTACAGACACAGCAGACAACCTTTCTGGCTTTAAGTATGGTAAATGTCAGTGTTTATGTTTTTGTTAGCTGTCCTAATTATCGTGTGTCCTCTAAAACTCTCTGTTGTAATTACCACTCAGCATACTGACACCTACTGCTAAGGAGAGAGCTGATCGGCTGCAGGATTTCTTTATTCCTGGACCCAGCCAACAAACTGCATGTGACACCAACAGATGTTTCTGGTTTTAAAACAGTGGGAACTTCATGAACTGTTTTCCCCAACCTCCCAGGAGTAAATGCCACCATAGTTGAAAAGTTGGAAACATTTGTCAGGCGCTGAACAAAGCTGTGAACTAATGCTACAGTAATTTACCACTTCTATAGTCCATTTTTAAAAAAAAAAATAGAGGACGAGACTACAGAAAGACCATTAGCAAAAGCAGTACTGTGGGGGTTTTGCCAGTACAGGCTTTGTGCTATCCACATCTGTATTACAGCACATGGAGAAACAGCTAAGGAGAATATCACTCTAGAGAGTGTTTGTAACTTGGTGTCTTTTGTAAGGGAATGCCCATTAACTCGCAGGGCTGTTCTGAATTGTGTTTGGAGCATAAAGGGAATAGCTTGGCTCAGATTCCATAGCTGTAACTGTACAGAGAGAAGGGAGAAAAAAAATCAATAAGTTCAGTGTAAGCAAGTCAGAGCAACCTTTAAAATAATAAGACAAATCAATTTATTTCACAAATGTCTTTATTTCCAAATGCCATTGTTTGGTACTTCCTACTGTCATTGCCCATGACATTTGAGAAAACTTGGCTCTTAGTCATTTAGGAGAAGCAGAAATTATCATGTAACAACCCTGTGAAAAAATTATACATTCACCTCAGTGCAGATCTGTTGTAACAACCTTGTCCTATGGGGTAAAGAGTGTTTAGGAGGCGGGGGAAGGCAAGAAAGACAAGTTTTAAATATGGACAGAAAAGCCCTACTTTATTGCTATATACAATGAAAAGTAATTATAGAGAAAAATGAAAGCTGCTTCTTGCTGTTAGCAGGAAGAATAAGGGAATTCTGTTCCTTTTTAAAGCTTGGAGTCCATTTTGATATAATTGGTTCCAGAATTATTTATGACATTAATTGCTGCATTATCGACTGCCTGTCAGCTCTTCTGGCAGTTAGTCCATCTTTCTTACCACAGAAAGCCAGCTCAGCCCAAACTAGACTGACAAGCTAATTATACCCATCTTCCCCTTCAATGACAAATGCTGCTCATCGGAAACCTTTCTAGAAATAAGCTTTCATTCTTTTCCCTTTTTCCTGAGCCAGACACAACCAATATCTCAAGGTACAGATCACAGCTGAAACTCTGCTCACAGGGCTATTAGCTCTGAACATCTCACTTGAGCCAAAAAACCTAAGCATCTTATGTTATCAAACTGTATGTCATTCCCTGATGCTAGTTTTCAGTGGATGTGCACTGGGCCATAGCTGTCACTCAAAGCCGTGGCAGATGGAGCAAACCTGACTGCATTAGCTGGGCCCTTCTTAGCAGCTGAGGCAGTACTCTGACAGCCATTCCAAGGCTCAGAAGAAAGACTTTGTATTTCCCTCATGTAAACTTCCAGAATCAATAGTTTACACGTTTTTTATTTCCCTTTATTCCACAAATGAAGGATGACATTGCCCAGAAAAAAAAATACTCTTTTGGAACAAGGAAATAAGGAATACTGCTGTGAGAGGAAAGACATCTTGGAAATGAGAGGAAATGCCAGAGGAAAAGGAAGGACCTGGTTCAATACAACACTGTCACCTCCATCAGAGCACAGAATGATGCTAAGGCATCCTGGTGCCCTGGATGCTCACCTGTTCAGGAATCTGGTGTCCTTCTGGCATGATCTGTGCTGGTGTAAACTCTTCTGAACCACATAACACAAAGTCAGTTCCTCTTTTCCATATTTCAATCTTTATATATATTTTTCAATCTTTTATATATATACGTATTATGCTTTTTCAATATTTTCTTTGCAACAATAAGGGATTTAAGCATCTCTGAGTTAGTTTGTTTGGGTTTTTTTTTTTTTTTCCCAAGATTAGAAACACCTACACTGTGACAATTTTTACCAGATTTTGGTCTTATTTACGTAGAGGCCAGACTAGTAAAAATTAGGATGATCACAATACCAGCCTTGGTATGCACTCCTCAGTATCTATTGATTTGTGGTCTGGTTCAGCTCTTCATTGAAGAATTCAAAATGGATGTGTTGGCTGGTAAGAGGGCAAGGAGTCAACATCTCTTCTGAATGGAAACAACCATATATATACATACCATAGATACACTCTGTATAGATGATACAGAGTCGATTCAGTCTAGCTTTTTCAGAACAAGGTTGAGCATTACAACTTGCACTACCAGCCCCCCCCCACCACAGGTGGTCTCCAAATAAAACCCAAATACTGAATTATACCTGCCTAGATGAAGGTCTAAGATAACTAATCTTATCACTACCTAAATCTGCTATCCAATGCATTCAATCTGACAGCTATCAGCAGCTCTAAATTTACTGAAACTGTACTATGAATTTCAACTAAATAAAACTGAGGTTTATATTTCAGCAGACCTATAGTCAAAAATGGCCAAGGACATTGCAATTGCTGTGTTAACTTCTCATTTCATGAAACAACACAGTAAGAAGTAAGCACGGACCTGGAAAAATGGCAAGAATGCCAATTAAAATGACCACAGGGCTGCCTTGATTTACATTCTGTCCTTTTATGTCCTTATTTCAGAAAACACCTGCAGTCTGTTGCTTGGACTGAACAGGCTCCTGGTACAGTTTTTTTCTTTGTGAGCACCAAGTAGACAAGCAGAGTGGGGGTTGTACTTAAGAGTCCTGCACATTTTTCACTTTTTCTAGGTAAATTCCATGGGAAAAGCAGCAGATAAATTGACTCTGAAGCTTTACAAATTGGTTACTTAAACCACTCCACACCTATAAATTGTGTAGTGCTGTAGGTCATCTTTCTTTAGACACTCATGACAACAAAATCTAAAGGAGAGAATTGAGACCTGATAAACAGATTAACTGCATGCTAAAATATTATGGAGCAAGTAAAAAGAAAGGAAGATATGTAAACCATCTGCTCAGTAGATGATGCAGCAATATTTAAGTCAGTGCTTTGTGGTTTTCTATAACACATTGCACACTTTTGAACAGAAAGCTACTGCATTCATGGGATTCCCAGAATTTCAAATAGATATGAAATGTGTCCCTGGTATTTTGAAAAAACAAGACCCAGGGAACTATTGGCTAGTCAGTCTTGCTTGGCAAGACTATGGAGCAGGATCCTCCTGGAAACTGTGCTGAGGCACATAGGAAATAGGGATGTGACTGGTGGCAGCCCCTAGGGCCTCACCAAGGACAGCTTGTGCCTGACAATGTTGACAGTCTTCTGCAGAGGGGTTGCAGACTGGTGTATAAGGGAAGAGCAAAAGACATCATCTACCTGGATTTGTGCACATTTGACACTATCCTGCGCAACATCCGTGTTTGGAGAGACGTGGATTGGATGGATGGAACACTCAATGAATAAGGAGTTGGTTGGATGGTCACAATCAAAAAGTTGTGGTCAACTTTTGAAGTGGAGACCAATGATGTGTGGCATTCCTTAGAGGTATTGGGATTGGTGCTGTTTAATATCTTTGTCAGTGACATTGTCTGGAATTGAGTGCACTTAAAGGTCCCTTCTAAACCAAACCATTCTATGATTCTATGATTCTTTTACAATTTTCAGAATCAGACCAATTGTGACAACAGAATCTCTGGTAAAGTTTTGATATATATATATGTAAATTTCACTTTAATTTAGAAGTGTGCAATATATTCTGTTTTTGTATACTTTGTAAGGTAATTTTAGCTCTAGACTGTGATCATATAAAACACAAAACAAGTTAAATCAAACAACTATTCATTTGCTGGAAGTAAACTCTGGGAGGTGGAAATTGTTATAAATGCAGCAAGATTTCTTTTTTCCTTTAGTACTTGGCATTCAGAGACCATGCAAGCCACCAGGAAGTGATTAATAACACAATATATTAAAAATCTGCAGGTTTTCTTATATCTGACTAACCCTCAACTTTTTTTCCCCTACCATCTATAATTTTTTTCTATCATCTTACTGATCATAATTCAGAGTAGCTGATAGAAAACTGCCTACTTTTTCATGTTCCCATGTTGCAGTGGTCTTTATAACGCTTATTCACATTAAGCACTAAACATGTTTGCAGAACACTAAATACTCCAAAAGAGAAAAATATGTTTTCCTGTAAAACCATCAGTAAATATATAAAGTAATACTCAGCATGTCAGCATTTCTGCCCAATAACATAATGAGGTGATAAGTTACTTCAAGAGCCCTAAGAATAATAGCCTACTGGATTTTAATTTGTTGAGGTTAAATGAATAGCCTTATGCTTTAAAAGGGTACCTTCCAGCACCAAAAGCAATGCAGGACTGTTAAGGACTCCTTGACAGCTGAAACAAAGTTCCTAGGGCTTGTATACTGCTGACCTTGATAGCTTTTTAGTTTAAAACGTTTTAAAGGTGCATGTACGACAACACTGGCGAGGAAGAAAAAAAAGAAAACAAATGCCAGGAGATCTAACAGAAGCAAGATGCATTTGGTTTTGACTTCTAATTAATCAAGATAACATCTCTTTCAGCCATTAGACAGTAAAATCAATAACCTGGGCAGTCTGACTGCCAGTTAGACTTATACACCAACACCTATTATTGGCAAAACTGTGATGTATTTAACTATTTCATCCTTTATTATATTAAAAAAGGTAACCAGCCTCTGTGAGAGAGTGCAGGAAAAAGTCCATCACCACAGTAAGTTGCTATCCATCCATTGGCAAAAATTCCACTAGTGCCCCTCCAGATGCTTCTCACTGAAACCTTTCTTTAACTGCTCCTTTTCCTTACCATAGTGACTGACTGTTACAGATAATAATAATAATAATAATAATAATAATAATAATAATAAATAATAATGCAGCAACCCAAACCTCAGCTGTATCACTACTAAATCTTCAGGGAAACTGAAAATTTTAGTTTTGAGAATCAGTGATATTGTGACCTAAGCAAAAAATACTACAAATGATGCTGCTATAATATTGCTGCAGGAAAAAACAATAGCACCTGACCAGAACAAGAGGCAGATCTCAGAAATCACTACAGTGTTTTCACTTCAAAGACACATTAAATTAATTATTTTCCATAAACAGACTATGCTGAGGTCCTGCAACCTCTTTCCCTGGTAACTAATCCCATTAAGTCTGTGACATTCCTACAAAAGTTTCAAATCCTGAAATTTTTTTTCATTAATTAGCTCATTTCCCAAAAAATCTTATTGAATTTAGACTCTTTAAAAAAAACAGACAAAGCAAGCTTAATTCCCAAAGAAAAGATCTAGACTATTTTATTTGATTCTAGGAAGTCTTTCCACCTTTAGCCCATCTTAATATATGAAATGTAACTATTAAAGGTTTTTTTCTAAGGCTGACATTTTGAAGGTCACAAGAACTTTGTAACTCTATTTCTTTACACTAGTCAGACAACTTGAGGTGGTACCAAGTTCTCAAAAGATCACTAAAATTAGTAACTCTGCTCAGGACCTGCAGTCAAGGCTGTTCCATTAACCTACAGAATCTGTTCAACAATGTTGGGACTTACTTCTGCACAGCATAAGATTGTTTTCCTTCCTCTTCCCTAGCAAAGACTATTTTCCAACTGAATCTCTGTTAAACTACATTTACCACCAGAAGCCTTGGCCCTTCAGATTAAATACGTAAAGTCTGTAAAAAAATTTTACTAGAGAACACAATCTAGGAAATGGTGGACATTATGGAGAAGCCCCAAAAAACTATAGTATAAAGGCTTGTTTGTTTTCATTCCTTCCCACACATTGATGATAAAAACGATTCCTAGAAAAGATTAAGCTTTTATAATCAGCATAGGATAAGCAGAGTGCAACACAGCTCAAGACATGAAATCAAATTATTTAGCAGATGCATATTTAACAAGGACAATACAAATGGACCAGTAATTATGATGTTAGAATGTTTTCATGCTATCTTTGTCTTTTTCTATTCTTTGTGGTTATCATATGTACAGTTAATTACACTTAATAATTATAATTATGGCTTTATTTTACAATGCAGGAAATCAGCTCAATCAGCCATTTCATAATGTATAGGATGCTATGGAAGTTATTACAGCAGAAGGCAAATATTTAAAATCAACATTGCTCTCTAGGGGTCTTTTGACTTATTTTCCTTCACTGCGCCACTAATCTATTGTACAGTGTGGGGTAACTCCCATTAAGGTAAATGGGAAAGCTCTAGCTTACATAAATCCTCTGAAACTATCTGGCAGAAAACTGAGTTTCATTTGCAGAGAGAAATTATGAACTTATATTGCTGATGAGTAAACAAACGCAAACATGTTCTGCAATGACACAAAAATGAGGGGAAGGAATCCAACACGATAATTTGAGTGAAGAGTCTCTCTTCTGCACTTGACTCTAGTTTCTTTGAGATGATAGCTCATGTATGAGAGAGGACAAGAATAACTACATCCTGTCTTCAACAGGAAGATGATTCACAGTGAAGAAAGAAACTCAGGGATGGTTTTTTTGCCACAATATTAACTCTACCCTGTGGAAAACTCTTACTTCCAAAGATCATTAAATCCATACATGATTTATGAAGATTGCTAACTATAGCCACTTATATATTATAAAAACTGTTGTAAAATTTTTTCTTCTATCCTCTAGGTCCTTTAATACTCTTCATCACTGTCATTACTATAAAAGAATGAGACATTGCCTGTGTCTTTTTCCCTCTATACCTTTCTTACTGATTTTCTGATCTTTTATAATTTATTTCACTGTTTGTGAAGGAACATAATACATGCAAAAGCTTTTGTTGCAGGAGGTAGATGTACAAACACATCTTGACAGAAGGACTTCATAGTGTCCCCAAAAAGAGCAAAGAATCTCCATCTCAGCTTACACATTCTTACATTCCAAGTCTTTTGTGCATCAATCTGCACAACATAGAAAGGGTCCACAGCCTCAGCAAAACAATTTCAGGTGTCATGCTCTGCCAGCAATAGAACCACCTTGTGCCACTGTAAATGGGAACAAAGGGACGTGGTTTGCCTCTCAAGATGCAACTTGACCTGAGAGCAGCATTGATTTACATTTCTGCTGTTAGTTAGACAAGGCTTATTTCCTCTGTGAAGTACGATTAAAAATTATATAGATTTTTCTCTGCTATCCCTACAAGTCTCAACTGCAGAGCTTTCAAGGAAGTAATTATAATATTGCTGCAGGAAAAAACGGAAGCTCCAATTTACCTGTTGCATGCAAAAAGGGCAAACTTCCAGCCAACCTGTTTCCCTTCACTGGTAACACTGTGGAGAAAGAACTCTCAGCCCGACACAGAGAGTCTCTATGGGCAAAGCCAGCATTGCCTTCTCTGCCTCTCAGCAGCACCAGTTCCTGCTGCAACTTTCTCACTGTACTGTGAACTTCACCATCCTCCAGTGCAGACACACAGGAAGGGGTTCACTGGGTGAACACCCCATGAACATAGCCAAGCCATAAGAAATCATGTGAAATGCAGATGTCCAATTATGAGCTTCTTTTTCTTCCAGGGACAACCAAGCCAACCACATTTTAACATCAGTATTTTCAAAGGGAGAGCCTTGACACAGTCAGAATTCAGGTCTCAGCACATTAACTTGATTTCTTCCAAACCTGTGTGTTAGAGTAGAGGAAAAAAGGTGGGGGATATTTTGGATTTTTTTTTTTAAATTTCTGACCTAATTAGAACAATATCAATATATGGGGTTTTTTTTACAATGTCTTCAAGCTTTTGGTTCTGCAGTTGGATATAAAGATAAAAAGTAAAAGCACTGTTTAAAATATATTTTTTTAACTTCAGGCAACAAAACAATACAAAATTCCTTCCCAACAATGTGATGGCTAAATGGGTGGTAACAAATATATTTTTCAATACTCTAATAAAAATGTACAAAAAATGTGCATATTAAATGTATTTCTTCATTGAATTTTCTCTTCTACTACCGTAATTCATGGATGTTTTAAGTCTTTCTTAGTGTACAGAAGGAAGGACTGTTAAAACCCTGCTTGATTTATCACCATGCCTAGGTAGCCAAATGATTTAAGTAGAAACCAGTCCAATAGCCTGTAGGTACCACTGACTTTTTAATACAAAAGATTTTTATTTTTTTTCAACTTGCCAGAGGATTCACATTATCAGTGGCTGATTGTATTTGGAAAATGCTTAAATTGAATCTTCTCTATTCACCTCCCAGGCTGCTAAATGAAAAAGTATCCCCTATGTTAAACTGGAAGTTAGATGAGGAGCAGGCACTCATCCACTGCAATCAATGACAAGCTAATGGGGCTGTTGACTATAAATTCTCTGGAAACCTAGATGTGAAGCTCTTGATTCAAGTGATCTGTGCTGCAGACCCTGAGCCACTGCAGACAATCAATTTTATGTACACAAACTTTTTTTGGCCAGCAATAAAAGACACACTATTTGAAAGAGGATGCCAACATGATAACTCCAAAAGAACGTTATTTTATGCTGCCTGCACCTCAACTTTACAAGGATGTAAAATATCCAGAGGTGGTACAATCAATAAATTATCAGCTCCTTGGTACAATTATCACCAACATTGGCTTGATCCTAAGCTAGTGTAAATAAATAACATGGGTTATGCATTACAAGCTGCTTCATTGGTGGCTGAAACATTTTTGCCTTTATGTGTTTTGATTATTAAGGAGTATCTTTGGCAAGTCAGTGCTATTTCTGAATAAACAGTTCACGTATTTGGGTCACCCTTAGAGAAAGCTTGAAAGACTTATCCTTCTGACTTGGGGGAAAATTGCAGAAAAAAGGGTGCTGACCTCCTGTCTGTCTACTTGGTGGCTGGTAAATGTTAGCACAGCTTGATAATATCAATTAGACTGGGAAGCTTTATTTTAAGTTTTTTGAACTATTACTACTGCCTGTGTCCATTTGTCTTTTTTATTCTCGAGATGTGCTATGACAAGGATTAAATGCGACACACACCAAACTTTGAATGTCCTGCAGCCAGTTCCAATGGCTGGGATGCTGTCATTTCGAGCTACATCAGGAACAGTGGCTCAATGGCTGCATCTGTGACACATGTCAGAAACTTTTAAATGTCTGCTCTTTTTTTCATCAGGATGCTTCTGTATCTTATCTAGGGAAGAGATGACATTTTGTGTTTAGGTGGAACTTGTTGTGGTTCCCTCTTCCTGCCTCCTCTAACTGTCACCCTGAGTTTCCCCTAAACATATCAAAATACAGACAAATAAACTTTGTCATTTAGAAATATATTCAGTAGTAACCATGCTTGAAAACAATGTTTTAGGAGGAACTTGGGCACATTTTCTCATAGAATGATGAGCTACACAAAACACAGCGCTAGGCTATTTCTGACCTTTGTTATGTGCCGCCTTAGAAGATTGATGTGCACAACTCAGATACACACAAATTCCTTAACATTTCTGTTCCTTTTCCATTAAAGTGGAATAATTTGACATATAAAATAGACAGTGTACTGGGGTGTTTTTTGCAAAGCTTGGAAGAATTAACATTTTGATAAGAATACATAGTTCAAGGGTAGAAAATGGATCTGCTAATGGACACCAAGGAGTCTCAGGGCAGGACTCCAGGATTTGAAAACACAGCTCCGAAGAAGAGAGCAGTCTTGTGTCAATATCATTCATTGAAAATAAATAAATGTCATTCTTAAGATCTGATTGGGATTTCTTTGTCTTTCAAAACCAAAAAAAGCTTAAAACTCTACACTCTTTGATTATGACATTTGCCTTTTGGGTTTAATTGATATAACAAACACTAATTTTTCCTCCTTTTCCCTGAGCAGCTCAAGTTCTTCAGATTCTTCTGCAGTTATTGGTGACTGCATATGGGCAGCCAGATATGTTTCACACAGTTAGACACTGTGTAATTTTACTCTGGGACTCTCTTTGCCTGTTTCAACTGGTCATTTTTAAGCTGGATTTGACTACAGTTGGACTTAAAATTTTTATTTCTTTAAAATAATATTTGGGCTTTTTGTTCAGCTTCTTTTTAAAAACAAAAGAAGATAAATGCAATGATGGCACATGAGCTTCCACATACGTACAAACATGCAGTTTAATCTAATTTTTTGAAAATATATTCCATATTAGGTCTAGCAGGGTTCTAGAAGGGTTAACTCCTTTTCAGGGGAAGTATTCTGCCTGCTTATATCTGATTGTGGAAAAACCTGAGTTCAGAGTTGAGATGCTCACTTAGCAGAGGATAACCTGAAACACCCAGAGGGCACTGCCAAAACTCCAAGTAAAAGGCAACCATTCTCCCTCTGGATGGATGCATATTCCAGTCTTCATTGCTGTGCCCAGCCTTTGCTGGGTACTCAACACATTGTGAATTCAATCCTGACATTTGTGGCCTTTTGACAATGTTTTTTTAATTTTGGTTTTCTTGTGAGGCACTGTTTCCCAACTTATTTCATTACTAGATAACAGAACGTAGTTAAAAATATAAAAATTCATAAACTTCAATTAAACTCCAGCATTCACTTTAAAGGTGAATGCTTTTGCAGTCACCTTTTCCTTGGCTGCACTGAAGGCTAAATTAAAAAGTAAATACCAAACTAATCATAGAAACATGTAAGCAGAACTATCACTGCACAGTCAAGAATTCACTTTAGCATTCCATATAATTGGGAAATCAGTGACTGAGTAGCAGAAAGAAAGATGGAAAGGAGCAGAATATATTTCATATTACCAATTACACGGGCACGATTACTTAAAGACAAACAAGAATCCCAAATCCTTCATGATCCTGCTTTTCCTCTCTGGAGGTGATGAGGAGAGGTGGACTACAAGCTGGTGATGAGACTTAGCATAAAAGGAAGGATTCTGCAATCCAGCCAAGAAGTACAACAATTTATGCAAACGGGATACAGCCATTATTAAACAAGAAAAGAGTCACAGGCTTCTTTTGCTTTAAGACAGATAAGCAGCAATGACACAAAAAAATAACTTTCAGAAAATATGTTATACTGTGGCCTCAAATTCACACTGCACCAAAAAAAGACAATTGTTATCATTGCTATTTATGTCAGAAATCCCTTGAGGATGAATTTTAACAATGGCATTAACAGTGACATTTAGGATTTAGTTTTACTTAAAATAGAAAAGAAAAAAAATTTAAATATGGCATTTTGAATAAAATAAAAACAGAATAAGCAAAATTCTTTTAGTATATTATTCCACTAGAGAGGGAACATTTTAGTTAATTAAATCTCAGTATCCTCCCAGGTAAGGTTATATTAGCTATACTATTACAGTAGGAAAACTAGGACATATATTTCTACTTTCATAAGTTTTAAAAGTAAACTTCTAAAACTGGCACAAGCTGAAACCACCTATCCAGTCTCATAGTCCTGAAACTCACTTTCCTATTTTCTGTAAAAAATTCACTAGCACAGTCTGGAGGTCCAGTGTTGGTTCAGACTTCAAAAATTTCAGTGAAGCTGGCCCTTAAGTTAGGCAAAATGTGAACTTATTAAACATTAAAACCCAAATGGAAAATGTAGCAGGATGCCTTCTGGACTAAATCCTTCATGTATTGATTTGAAAAAAACCACAAACCAAACCAACCAGACCTCACTAAAAGCTTAATTATAATTACTTCTGTAATAGATTAAAAATTAGTAAAATAATATTAATTTCTATTTTGATATAAAATAATATTTTCACTGAATAAAGTTCCAGAAATTTACCATTCAGCAGCTGCCTCAAAACTAATAAATCTGGGCTTCTTTCTTAGTATGGGTGATAAACATTCATTCTTTATATCACATCTTTTGATTCCTTATGTCAAATGCCCTGCTTTAATGTCTATTTTGATGACCCATAAGAAAATGCCAACTGTTCCAGCATGAACCTGAGCCTTATGCTTGCTTCTATATTACTACTAAGTACTTCAGGGTGCAAAAGTGAATGTGCAAATGGAGTAAGACATTTAAAAGCACAGAATCCTACTCCTGGGTTTGTTAGTTTAAGACAGACCTTTATTTTTTCCTTTTAAACTGAGTGTGCATTACTATATTTTGTGATATTTGCTCCTACTGCCACTGATGTTGAAAGCTTTGCCACTGACATGAATGGAAAGAGGATAAGACTCAGAATGTGCTTATGATATCAACTTGTGATTAACATTAACAGCTGGTAGGGGTTTTTTTAACGCTAAGCCTCATAAATACAGCTGAGAAAGCATTTATCTGAAAGTGGAAAATGAGGGCTTAGCTAGAGCTGTGCAATCTCTTTGTAATGAAACCCAGAACCAGCCTGATTTGGGAGAGCTGCTAGAGGTCTGACATTCAGGCCAGTTCTGCTAAACCCTCAGTGAACACAGTGGATTTACAGTTTCAGATGAAAACCACATACAGCTCAGCAGAGATTTTGGCTGAATGATGCTTTCGGCTTTTGCTCAAACTTGAAACTTATTGGGTGTGAACACACAAAACCCTGAACTTCCAAGGGGAAAA
>VZRH01007741.1:954916-968308 GCA_013397555.1 Urocynchramus pylzowi | reverse complement strand
AAAAAAAAAAAAAAAGGCTGGCACGAATACCACATGGACAGAAACCATGCAAGACTCGCAGAAATCCAGCAGTGCAAGCTGTAGTTTGGGGGAAGATATGTTGGGCATTACAGATGTCGAGATCTCAAAGCTCTGCCACCATCTGAAGTACTGGACAGAGGGGTGCAATCAGTGGAACCATATCAGGCACCACATGACAACTGCAGTTTATCCAGATAGTTTCCCAGAGCACTGACATTAACACTGCCTTGTATAATATGTGTGTTGTATAGTAGGTGGTGATTTGGTGGTTTGGGAAATAGCCAAGGAAAGAGACTCAAAGTATAGTGAACTTCCTTCCAAAATTGATGTTGAAATTTGGCTACCTGAAACGCATTACAAGTCATGGCTAAATCAGTAGGGTATTAAAAAGGAAATGACTCTTGAGCAGAGAAGTTTTGCTTTTCCCCTCTCTTGCATTGTAAT
Source organism: Urocynchramus pylzowi (assembly GCA_013397555.1). NCBI lineage: Eukaryota > Metazoa > Chordata > Aves > Passeriformes > Fringillidae > Urocynchramus > Urocynchramus pylzowi. Next base: position 967,843 of record VZRH01007741.1, on the reverse strand, counting down.
TCTCTGTCCAGCCCTAAAGTGACTACTAAGCTAAAGGAAATTAAAGAAAAGATGAATAGAAAAAAATCTCAAGCTGGGTCAAATTCATCCCCAGCGTAACTTAGCTCAAGTAGAGTTAAATCAATGGAGTTCCACCAGGGATGAATTTGGCTTATTGTCAAAAGGAAATGAAGCAACTGTGCCCTCATTTACAGCTATCAACTTAAACAGAAATTTCATTATAAGGGAATTTCTGAAAACAATTCCTAGGTAAAAGAAAATTGCTAAGGTTGAACAACATGCGTGTTTGAAAATTCCCTGAAGTCCACAACTGTCTGCTTACTAGGTAGATACACAATGCCAGCTAATTGAGTGCTCACATTGTTCCAAAGGTCTTAAAAAATCAAAGACTATAAAATGAATAAGCAGATTGTCTTATGAAATCTTTTCTTCTTTGTTTTTCCTGTAGTGAATCTTACATACTCAACTGCAAAAACAGTGTTAAATTAAAAGTAGGAGGACAATTGCAGATAAAAAGAAAGTCTTTAAGACAAAAAGAAAGTTTTTGGTTACCTTCGCATTCTTTATTTTATTTTCCCAATTTAGTTGCAAAAGCAAGGTAGAATTTCTTAAGCTGCACACTTCTGCCATTTATGTTCTCCAGGGTATGATCTGAAGAGATCCTGTGAAGCTCCTCTTTATTTCCAAATAAAATACAGAATTAAATTATATATTTAATACTGACAGTTCCAAACAGATTCTTTCCTTTATATTTTACTATAAAGCTATAATATCATTAAGATGTAGTGCTGTTCTAAAAGGAATTATGGATGAGAGTTCAGTGATCTGTTATAAATGCTGTAGATAAGATAAAACTATGTTAAAACCCCCCAGACTTGACTTTACAGTTTTGGTTTTGAATTGGCAGCAAAAGTTTCAATCAGAATGCAAAATATTTGTAACAGATTTTACACTTGTTGTGAAGTATGGTTTGAACACCTTTAGAAACTTGGTCTCACAGCCTAAAAATTGCATAAAATGTAATAATGCAGAATGTATTTTATGTTAAAATCTATGAACAGAATGAAGCTAGAACTAAACATATTTTCCAAGATGCTGTTTTCCTAAAAATGCTGAGGATTCTGAGATGATGATGATATTTTGTGAATGTGCCATGACCACGACTCAGCTTGTCCTTAAAAATATCTGCTCCTTGAAGGCTTGTGAAAATCCTGATCTGAAACCTTAATCTAATTGTCAGCAACTCTAAGCAAGGGTCAGCTTCACATTGACAACACCACCAGAGGCAAGTCCATCAGAGTCACCTAACCAAAAAGGTAACTTTTAGAAAGATTCAGCTGCCTTAGAACTGCATATGGAAAAGATTTTAATTCAGCCAGTTCTGATGAAGTAGGACTGCTGAGTATATCCCAAATGTTCTCACATAGCAAATGCCAAAGAAAATACCCTTCAGACTTCTTAAGAGCAGGTTATAAATCACTAGAAGAAGGCATTTTTCTCAGGCCTAGCTCTTAATAATCCAAGGCCTTGGTAAGGTATTTGGATAATATTAGCAGAAATGAGCATTAATTCATCTTAGGCAAGATGACTTTCTCTAGCCAGCTAATGCTGCAAGAGTGGTACAAGGAAATCAAAGGCTCTATCAGTTGTTCACAGGCTAATTCTAAGGCTTCAAATCAGGATCTTGGTCAGTCAATCCATCTAGATGTGTTTGTGAATGAGAATGCTCACCTGTGTTGCAGCATGTCACAGACAGACAACCACAACACAGAGTATCATCATACAACATCAGAAAGCTTCAGCCCATACAGCATAACCCCACACCACTTCAGAAGGTTTCAAACAGCTGCCCTTCTTGTTCTTCAGCCCAGCCTTTTATCCCCCTCATGTTGATGCCCTGCCCCTGTGTGCCCTCTGCTCCCTTTGGTGGTTGCTCAGTGCCCTGGGCACTCCATGGCTCATTGCTGTCAGTGCTGCTCACCTGCTGCTCACAGCTGCACCCACTGGGGATGAGGCTGGGCCCAGCTCCACTCCCAATCACCACAAACTGTGTGCCTACACACCTCTCCCTCAGAGTTGTTAGCATAGGCATGGTCCCATAGTAAGATTTTTAAATGCTTGTTTTCTCACAATCATATGTTGTATGGTTTGTTTTATTCCCATTTCCAGGAGTAGAAAAGACTGGGGAAAATAGATTTTAACTAAGTAGCAGAAAAAGACTAGCCAACGAGATGTAACAGTCACCATGTGTACATATAAAACCACCAAAAAAAGAAAACTGTGCATTTCAATTGTTACACTATGAGCAGAGAAGCAGAAATTCCACTTTAAAAACAAAAGGGGAGCATTTACCTATTTTGTGCCATCACTTGCTTGCAGTGCAATGAGATGGCAATTGAAGCAGACAAGGGCACAGCTAGAGATTTTCAGAAACAGAGGACAACAGCTAGCAGGCCATGCAAGACCCCTGACTTCTTATCACCTGATTTGCTGTCAGATTCTGCAGACTGAACCTGCAAACAGATACTTCGAAATCCATGTCGAATGTAAAGAGTCAATCTGGCTGTATGGTTACACCTCTGGAAAGCTGAATTTCATCTCTTTCTTTCACATATGCCAACCATTTAATAAAGCAAAAAGACAGACAGATCTACAGAATAAAGACAATAAACTTTCCCAAAGTGGGCAAGCAGAGATGCATGTGCCAACTATCACACCACATTAAGAAGAAATATGTGGTAAGACTCAATGTGAGTCAGTATAAAATGGGCTGATTCAGAACTTCCCCACAAAGGCTCCATCCAGCAAAGTTCTGCTGGGGGCAAACATTTCCCAACATACTCATACTGTTGGCAGGAATAAAAAAATATTAATACATCCACTGGCAGCAAATGAACCCTTTTATTTTACAGAAAGCATTTTCAAAAGCACAGACAGGTTCATTTTGTTCTTCTGTCTCAAATGGGAGCAATGGTATACCAGCACACAGTGATTTTTCATCTGTAAAGATGTGAGAATTGAATGCTCAGCAATCAAGTAATACTCTGCTCAAAGAACAAATGTATTAAAAAGGGCTGCCTAGCAGCCTTCCAAAACTTAGTAATTTTAATTCTCATGGCTAACACATTGACTTCAAAGATACTCACAATCTGAGTAAGGCAAATACTAGAATAGATACTGTGAGACTCGGCCCTAAGAAAGAAGAAAAAAGTGTCTTCAGTGGTGACATACTTTTAGCAATCCCATAAATCATTTATGCATGCAACAGATTCAATTAAAGCCAATGTGCTCTAAAGTTAGGTTTGTGTATCTATAACAGCAGGCTTTTCACTGAAGGTCATTTATCTTTGTGACATTGAAGTGAATTTCTAGTTTGGATCTTTTCCTTGTTTTTAATTTTAAGGTTAGGGATTAACATTTTCAATACATGAAGTTACAAATGTAGTAAGCACAGCTTCTATAGGCATCTCCTAGTAAAAACATTTGCCTCCAAGTCTTCGTTTGTGAAGACATGATGTCTGACAAAAGGCAAAGGTCATCTCAAGACTGGGCCTAAGACTGAAGTTACAACACAAAGAACTAAGACTGGAGTGGTTCCTTTGAAATGTGCATATTTTAAAATATTTTTAATTTTGTAGGCAAATCTTTTATTTTTAATAGCCTAGTTAATCTTGAAAGGCAAAAATGTGCCATATATGGAGAAGGGGGAGCAAAGGAAAGAGAGTGGAACTTCTTCCTAGATTACTTTACTGTAACCTTCATCCTAAATGATAGTTCATTTAAGTAATTCAGGCACAGTTCCCACTTAGGAAAGAACCAAGTATAGATAGCAACCCCAGGTATGAAAATTCTGCCATCTCTTGAACCAGAATTACAGCAGAACACATCTGAAAATCTAATGGTCTGCATATTTAAAATGAAAAAATATGTTTGCATAAACAGTAATACACATCCATGCATGTTTTTAAATAATATCCCAATACATGCTACTAATACTACGTAATTATTCACAGATTTTCTTTTGGATTTTCCAGAATTAGAGACATTTAATGTGAATTCCCTTCAAGCAAATTTCAATTAGGGTTTTACCATATTTACTTCTAAGTACATAATCCCCCAAGTGAAAACAAAATCCAAAGTGGAAGACAATTTGTTCAAATTTCATTCCAAAAATATTTTTGCCTCCAAAGCTTTGCTAGGGAAAAAAGCACTCCTGAAAATGATACAAATGGTTTTGACATTAGGAAATGTAAACAAGCAAAATAAAGATGGAAAAATCATGCGGTCAGTTTGCAAGTGCTGTTTATTGTTTGAGGCAGGGTTAAAGCCTTTTATAAAGACAAGAACATATATGCAAACAGACTGAAAGTGACATTAGGTTATTCTAAACACCCCTATTCCAAATCCTGCTGCCTATAACATTGCCATGGCCAAAATGTGTGCAGACTTCAAAACAGACATCATGATAGGAACAAAATAAGATTCCTGTTATTTTGGTAACCAAAACAGATGACAAGTGCCCTAAATATTTCTATTAATATTTTTGATTAAAGAAAAAGGCATGTAGTTTTAATTTATCTGGTATCTCCTTGGACTTGCAATGTGAATTGACATTTCATTTGTAGTCATCTATGACATTAGAAGAGGCATGACAAGTGGCTGGAATGTGCTTTGCAGACACCAATCAAACAGCTCAGAGCTTCATTTGAACTACAAGTGGTGTGAACTGGATCGTTCTATGTTCATCAGTGATTTTAAGTATCTGTTAAAGATTTATTATACACTTGCAGAGTGAGCAAAGGCTTCCGTTTACTGAGTGAGGCCTAAAATGCTGAGCTGCAGCAAGCTTTCCTTTGGCACTCAGCCAGTGCCTCACTATTTCATCAGTCACATCTGCTTTCATGACTGGCTTCCATGTTCAGTTCACTTCCACCTGTAATGCCAGCTGATAAAAGCCCCAAGGTAGACAGTTTCTAAAGACTGGTAATTTTTTTTTTTTTTTTTTAACCAGGAAAGTGAATAAAGACCACTAAGTAATTTCAAACAAACCAAGAACAGCTAGGCACTGATAGCTCTCAACTGGGATCAATATGAACAGGTTTGGAATGGCCAAGAGGTCAGAATTTCTGCATATTCCTTGGCCAATCCCATTGTACCAAGTAGAATTTAACGCAATATATGCATGAAGTATGGAACTTTATTTTTTTCCACAGTAACAAGTTAATGATTCTACCTATGTCCAACATCTTTATCAAAAAAGCAGGAAATTTGCCATGCCTTTTTATTTTCTTGTCTGAAAATTTGACAATAGCCTTTCTTACATAGATATCAAAAGGGATTATTCAGAACTCGTCTCTCTAATATATTAGTAAAGCTACTAATTATGTTAATTCCACCAGTTACTTTTGTTGACTTTTTTCCCCTCTGAATAATCACACCCATCTGGTGGCAGATTTATATCATTCCTTTTAAGCACCTTTTTTCCCCCAAATTTAAGCATTTAATTCTAAACATAATGCCTAAAAGTTAAAAATAGCTTGTGCAATAAACCAGGAATAATACACACTGTCAACGTCACTAACGAGGACTTCTTCCAAGTGTAAACAGTGAAGCTATGACATTATTTTACAACACAAAGAAATGTTCACTTTTCTGAAGGTAAGAGCTAGTAAACAATGAGATGCGATTCAAGAATTAGGAAAATTTGTTTGTCTGGGAAATTGCTTAAATCCTTTTCCTTTGCATATAAACATCTATACAAATTGACAGAGCTTTTCATGGCCAGAATGTTTTCAGGATATACATTTTTCCCTGCTGAAAGAAAAAATAATCCATCTAGGCTCATTTTGGGGGTGGGTGGGTATACTACCAAACCGTGAAAGGATTTGTGTAAGCATGTATGAGATGATAGAAACACAAGCACTTAATTCACAGGGAAAAAAATAAGAACAGATAAGGGCTTTTTCATGTGAAATCACAGCCTCTCTCTTTTATAAACACTTCGATATCAGCATCCACTTTGCTGAGATAAACGCGGTGCTTGTGGAGGCGCCACGGACGGAGCGGGCTCAGTCCAGCCCCAGGTGTGACCCCTGCTGTCCTGCGAGCAGCACTGGGACCAGGCAATCCATCACCGTGCTCCTCCTGCCAGGCCGGGTGCTCGGCTGCAGCTGTCTGTCACTCTGGTGGATGGGACCTGCTTAAAGGCAATCATGTCAATCTCTATGTGACTACTCAGACGAAGATAGAAGGATGATCTTGACAGGCTTGGCAAAGTCAGCAGAAGGCACTAGAGGACTTTAGTTACATGCTTAAAATGTAGATGTGATTTGTGCTTTTATGTGGAGGGATTGAAGAGGCACAAAACAGCACTGGGTTTTATAGCTGGTCATCTCGGATGAATCTGTTGCCCTCGGAATGTTTTCCGTAGTAAATGTAACGACATTTCCCCAAAATGCCTACAATAAAAAGGAAACGAATTACAGTTAGGATTGAAATAGAATAATATGCAATAAAGCACATAACTTGGGAAATTTGAAGGAGGGAAAGGAGCTGTTTTCTCTTGTCCTGCAAAAGAAAGAAAGTTTGTGTGTTTCAAATATTCAGTATTGCCATTTCAATCAGCAGTTCTGAACCCACTGGAAAAATGTGTTCAAATACCTATATGACCTATCCTGTTAAACATATATCCACAAGTATCTTCAAAACTAGAACTACGTAACACTGAAACATCATACAGTGTGTTTTAAATCAGAGTACCTCTCTCCTGCTTTTAAAAAACCAGAAAGTCTGGGCTGAAGTTATATTTTGTGCTCTCCGCTGTCTCCCTGCTATGTGTTTAAAGATGTGTTTAAAGATCCTGATGAATAAAACCAAAAAAACCAAAAAAACCCCAAAAAAAAACCCCAAAAAAACAAAAACAAAAAAAAAAACCAAACAAACAAAAACCCAAAACCAACCAAACAAAAAAAACCAACAGCAAATAATTACAGTTTAATGTGAATCCTGGAAAAACCTGTCAAACTTTTCCAAAGTCATACTGCAAGCACCTAAACCACCCCTGTTTTCAGCGACAGAGAATGGAAGTGAGTGGCTGAAATCTCTATGGGCCAGAACAGTTGGCCTCCCTAGACTCCAGCATTTTTATACATGCAAATAAATATTCAATAAAAATATTTCCAAAGTATCGCTCCAAACAATGTTGCAACATCCCATGAGCAAGATACAATTTAATTATGCTAAATATTGGCATATGCGGGATGCTTTCAATAATTAGTCATAATATTGGTTTTGGGAGGCAAGGCACATTAGTCACAGTGAGTACAGGCAGAAAGATGCCTGAGGAAGCCTTAACTGCTGTGGGTGAGACACACATACCTGCAAATCTCACTACCTTATTCAAAAGCATCCCCTCTGGTGGTACTAAGTGGTATGTGAAAGCCTAAGTTCACAGTTATATCCCACCTGTGAACATCCTCGAAGATGCTAAATTTTACTAGCAGAGTTGTTCTTTGAGCCCTCAGACATGTATAGTCAAATTACAGTCATCTCCCATGAACAGAAAGAAGGTGGAAGGGTCTCCTTTGCCTTGAGAGTGAGTTACCAGAGCAGTCACTGAAGTATCCAGCCCACCTCCATAAGGGCAAACATAACCTAGCCCAAAGGAGACAAGCGCTGCTTTACATAAAGAAGGGGGAGGAGCAGATCCTCAGTTATTTCTAGTTTTAGATTTCCAGAACTCACACAGTTGTTACTGTTCCCACTTGCAGTATGAATTAACTATGCAAGCTTTTATATTCTGTGTCCATTGTTTTCCAGTATAGCATCTGGATATAGTTAAAATACATAAGATAAGCTACTAAAGCTTTGGAAGGCATGGGTCATGAAATATTGATGTAAACCCATGCTATTCTTCCTCTCTAAGACATCATGATGGTAACACATCCCTATGAGGGTTGTGAGGGGGAAATAGATCAGCCTGTCATTTGTTGTGAAAAATGTTCCTCTTCACAATAATACAAATACAGAGGGGACTATACAGTGCAGTGCCTGATCATTTTCCCCTCCTGCACAGAGCTTCCTTCAATAATTTCAATTATTTCAATTTCAATAATTTCACTAAAGGAGCAGTTTCCACATGCAAAAGATGATAACAGAATTCCTAAACAAGAGTCTAATGAAGACCAACTTTTTCTTTCCCTAAACAGATATCCCAAGCTGGTAACAAAGCCATTTAGAGCTCTAAATGCAAAGGATATGAGCAGTTTATTAAGGACATTCTTTGGACTCCTTTTTCACTGGCATTGATAAAAGTCCTGTTTGAGGTCTGCTGCATTTCTTAAGGACTGGAAGCAAGACTGTTTATAGAGATGCTGGTGAGAGAGTGCTGTTTGATGAATGCCGGAGACTATAGCTAGGTGTCAGTGCTTAGAAAATGAGGCAAGGACATGAGGTATTAATATTGTCAATGATCTCCTGACAGGAAAACAGATACTGTATTCACCGTCAGATTTAAATAGACATCAAGTGCATTAATGACAAAAGGGCAGACTTCAAACAAAGGGGGCTGTATGGTGCTGTGCTGAGCCAGTCTCCAAGTTGGCAATAACCTGATCTGAAAAGACACTGTCAGGGCTACAGACAGGCCTGGGATTGTGTGCGGTGACAGAAAACAGAGATGCTGACAGAGATACCGGTGCCATATTATGCCAAGTATATTCTAACACTGTCTCCAGTCCTAACTAAATCTGACATCATTTCCTATCGCTTATAGTATCCTCCACTGCTCTGGCAGAATATTTCTCCCCAGACATCATTACAAACTCCACTGTAGTTTTAAAGTTACTGGCAGGCCTGTGCTGTCGTGGAGGCTGGGTCTAGAGGCCTAAGGATAACCTCAGTCAATCTAAATTTGGAGTTTGCTGGAGAAGTGCTCTCATTTTCACTGATATCTCAGCTACTTGAGGTGATCTGAACGCTAAAGTGTGAGGAGCTGTCACCTTGAATAAAATCCTTAAAGTAAAGACGCTCTGTTCCCGGGATGTTCAGCAAAGATGTCGGACAGTCTGGCAGCAGGAAATGAAATCCAGCTGCTGCTGCTCGCCTGGGGATAAAGGTGCTTGGGCTAGTGACAGTTAAAGTCAGCTGAAATTTTTGAAATCCTGCAGCCTACAATTGTTTAAATTAAGGAAGTGTTGTCTCCACAGAGATTCCCTACCCAGGCACACAGCTGTGATTCGATTGCCAGGCATATTACACATGCTGCTCAGAGAGCCTTGATAAAAGCACAGTTGAAAATGTTGCCATGAGACCTTGTTTATCATGAAGGTTATTTGTAAAACAATAATCTCGCTCATAAATTAAATGCAGTGACTGGCATGGTTATTTGTTTTGCTTTGTTTTTCCTCTTTATGTCCCACCTCCCTTTAGCAACTACAGAAAGCTCAGAGAGCTGCAAAATGTTTGTGTGCTGCAATGAGAATTTTGATGCTAAGATATGTCACGTATGAATTTAGGAAAGCTATTGCTTTTTTTCTGCCTATCTGCTATGGTATTCTTTCCTTGCAGGGCTGGGAGTACACTTGTTCTTTTGCACACAGACAAGGGAAAGAATGAGGGGAAAACAATACATCTGTGGCTGTTCTTGTGTTTTTAATTAAAATATCCAGCATTGGCCATAATAAGCTAAGTATACCCCCTATACATCAAAACAATACACAGCATCCAGAATAGGTTTCTGCTCAAGGTTCTTAAGAAATGACAACACAAGGTCTCCTGAGGGATCATCTTCCCTGAATGAGGCTTCTAATTTTTCTTAAGTAGCTGATTCTACCATCACCACAAGCTGTTAGAACTATAATTATGAAAAAAACTGCATTGGGAAGAATCATTTTTAAATTCACTCTTTATCTTTTAAATGTTTCCATCCTTCGGAATGGATGTTCTAATTACGCTGGGTAAGTAATGACCTTGCAGTTGCTCGCATGTGTTGTGGTATCAGTCTTTCTTCACAAACACATTGTAATGTCAGCAACACCAGCCTTTCCTTAGCTGAGGGAAAACCCAATTATCCAAATAAATAAATAAATACATACATGCATACTAAAGCATGTGAAAAAGTTTAAGTCATGTTAGCTCCTTTTAAATTTGGCATATTTTGCAGAGAGCTATGGTGCTTTTAGATCTCTACACAATTTGCTAGAGCAAAAAGGAGTTTGCAGATGTATTATATCAGAAGTGGCAAAACCAAGTTGCAATGGGAAGTGTTAGACCTATAGATCATACAGCCTTAGTTAGTTACAGGTCAAAAATTCATCTCAAGCCAACAGCGATCTAAGGGAATTGTTGTCAGGTAGCATCTTGTTGCCTTTTTCCTACCACATTAATACTCCACATTTAGAAAAACCCACCTCTCAGTCATCACAACTTGGGCAGCTTCCAGCAACACGGCTTCCTCCAGTAGCATTCCATTTTCTTTAAAAAGTAATTACTAAAACCAAGTAGTCAAGCCAAAAAATTTTGCCACCCCCATCAAAACCGATTACCACATCTGCCCAACATCCCCACCAGGCACCCATTTTAACATCAAATGTTTTTAATAAGCCCCTCTGCAAGTGAAAGCAGCAAAGTATTCACAGTGAAATGTGTTTGTCAAACACTGGTCTGCAGCATCCATCAGGGAGTACATTTCAGTTAACAGCCTTCTGCCTGTCTTTCACATGGACCAACCACAGGGCCTGCTACTAGGAGCTGCGGTCGGACAAAGTGTAGCACTCCATACACAGACTCAATATTCTAGTGGAATTCCACTTCACCTAACTTTAATTAGAGCACAGTACCTAAATCCTCCACTGCCAATTTGTATTTGATCCATATTCATCTCTTTTTGCACAACCTGCTGTTGCATAGTTTTGCTATGGGCTATTAAACAGCTGCCATGTTCCACCAAGAAGCTGGGTGCATTTCAGTGTGGTTATACTACCAATCTGTAAATTGTTTTGAGACCCTTCAGGATGAAATATCAATGCCATTATCATTTTTTTCATAGGCACTTGGGCATATTCTACAATTAATGAACAGAAGCTGTGAAATTCCCTTAAATATTAATATAAACTTCCTATAAAGGAAAGTAATTCCCTACTGACAACATTTAGAGGAGAATAAATACCTATCTATGAACAATTTAAAGTCTACAATGCTACTGATTTAGGCAAAAGACCTCCACGAGTCATGTTAATCTAAAACTCTTAAAAATCTTTTTATCTAAGGGATATGTAAAGGTGGAGAAAAGAAAAAAACAACAACCCAAAAGCCAACCCTTTTGTACAGGAGTTTAATAAGTTTTCAGTTTGTATTTAGCTACCTGGAAATTTGAACAACTTTAACTAGTTGTCTAGTTGACAACTTGTTTTCAGTCCCTTTTGGTGAAACAGAATACTTGTTTCTATTGAATATGATCCAGCCTATGAATTCTCTGATGCAGGAATCTGAGAAGATCCCTTGGAAGACAAGAAAAGGTGTAAAGGATCATCTGGGTCACCAAGTACTCCCCGAAGCAGCCAAGTGTGTAACCCAGAGAGATCCACTCAGACCTGCACTCTGCCCCAGCAAACAAACCACTGCCAGCGTGGGGAGGACTGAGCTCACAAAGTGCAACGTGACACAGGAGAAGAACAGAAGAGTTGCAGCTGTCCTTGCTAATGTGATGGGTTCTCTGGCTGCTACCATTTCATCTGTTTGTTGCAACCACATTTCCAGATTGCTCCCAGCTGGAATCAAGACACAGGAGCTTGACTCCTTAAACCAGAGAAGAAGAAGGAGCAACAGAAAGAGGAGAATACAACAGATAAGAATGCCTTTGGTTGTGCCACAGCTAAATGCTGTGGAAAAGAATCTTAAAAAGACCTGAACTATCACAGCAAGAAACAAAACCCAGATAAATTCCATAAAATATTATCATAACATACTCACAAGTGCTCACATAACAAATGCACAAATATTAACGTTCGTTATGTTATAAACTAGTTAATTTATTTTTAAAAGGCTAGAAATGCTAAATGTAAGCAAAAATTATGCATAATTTCTCAAAAAGTAGCTATGCATAAAGGGGTGAGGTTTTGCTTGAGAAGGCTGGGGACAGAGCTAACTGTGGCTAAGGCAAAATTCCTTCACCATGGCCACAGTCCTCACAGGGTGGTCCACAAATACTCCCAAAGAACTGCCTCTGAATTAGGGATTGTGGACCATTGTAGGTTTCCTGGAGAAAGAAGACATACCTTCAGTAGTAAACTACTGATCCTGACTCCCCCCCTCTCTCTGAGGGTAAAAACATTCGAGGAAGGTAACCTTCCCACTCAGAAGGTTACCTTCCTTCTCTGCTCTGCTCCCTGCACAGGGATGCCGAAAAATTATAACATTTTTCCCTGGACACCCTACAGCATGGGGCACAAAATGGTCTTTCAGACTGAAAGAAATTACTGAAAGACACAAAATCAAATCTGTATCCAGTCTACAGCAATGGTGTTAGAATTATACACCTAAGCTGGAGCTGAGAGGAATCACAGAAGGCAAACTAGCACACTGAATTATTGCAAGTATCCTGCACAGACAAGTACTGTGACATGTCAAGTCTCACTGGCCGGTTTGTGGGAAGGGGGAAAAGGGGGGAGTATGTAGGGAAGTGAGAGTAGGGGAGGGGGGAGCAAAGCAGTCAACAGGGAGGGGATGTTGGAAAAATTTGCAATGAAGGTGATAGGAATACAAAGATGTGAAGTTTGCATCCTGGGCCAAGGAAGCTGCATAAATGTTCAGTGTAAACTAGCAGTCAAGCTGATGTGTGATAAAGTGCAGCCTGCTGTAAATACACTTCAGGGCTCCCAGTGCAACTAGGGAAGAAACTTGTAATTTGGAAGGGTGGGGGGGGAGAAA
>VZRH01007741.1:914073-953695 GCA_013397555.1 Urocynchramus pylzowi | reverse complement strand
TCTCCCGCCTTGGGGCAGCCCCTGCTGGCAGCCTTTGGGCCAGGAGCCTGGCTGCTGCTGGGAGCCCCCGGGGAGCGCCAGCCGGAGCGGGCTGGCGGCGGGGCAGCGCTCCGAACAAAAGGCTCGGGATGCTGTCGGGGGGAGGCGACCGACGCTGGCATTTGTTGTTCTCTCGTAGTCACGGCGCAAATGCCAGCGCTGCTTCGAGCCACCTCTCTCTTACTTTTGTTAATGCACTGAAGTGATGTAAGAGACGCTTTTTACATATTCAGAAGGATGGAGGAAAAGGAGGTTCTAAAATCCCTTCCCGACCATATACGAAAGTTCAGCTGTTCCGTCTACACTCACCATACAATTTAGGAGATTTTCAGTTAATTTGGCTAACATATGCAAAAATGGCCTTTCTGCTGGCTGCTCTGTTCTTTGGGCTACATTCTAATAATAAAACTTACACTACTCAGCAATGGAACTAAACCAGAAAGAATGGCAAGGTCATTAAGAAAACAAAAAGTGACTATAATTAAATCATACTTCACAAACCTTAACCATGCACAGATTGCATTAGCAGTAAAATGCGAGAGGAAAAAAGAGGGAAGTAAGTTCTTTTAGTAACTGTGATAGAATTAAAGAAATGTACAATGATTTATGGGGCAGAAAGCAAACTTCTGGAATAATTGTTCGGAAAGTCTGCAAGCATTCCAATAAAATTACAAATTCTTCTGTGAAAAAAAAATTTGAGCAACAGGGCCCTTCTGGAGAGTTTAGACATAAATTTGGCTCATCTCATGAGTAAAACTTGCTTTTGGATCTCAAATGTGTTCCTGCTGCAGGAGTTCACATTAGGGAAAAAAAAAAAAAAAAAAAAAGCTATAGAAAATTCAGTCTGGCTCAACTGGTTTGAAATTCCTCAAGAGAGTCATCTGAAATAAAGACAAGTTGCTTTTTATTTTTAAAGCTGGGAAAGAAAGTCTCTCAAATAAAATTAAAGAGCATAATTAAATAGTGCTGCTGTCACATTATGATACAGTTAAGGGAACCTTCTTTGTCTGCCATTACTTGCTCCCTTCCACAAGCCCTTCCTCAGAAACAGCAACAAAAACATTTAAGTAATTGCTAATTATAGGATTGCTATGATTTTTCCTAATACAAAACCACGTGGTTTTGAGAAGCAGATTCTACATGGCCCTGGATTCCTTTGATTTCCAGCAGAAGTTGAAGGCATCTGGCACTTTGTAAGACACATCCAGAGCCCACAACAACGGGTGAGCTCCTTTCTCTCTTCTGTCACTATTACTATTTAGCATCAAGTGTAATCAAAAGTGCATCTGGATCCAAACACAAAGTATTCAAAAAATATGTAGTTCTCTGGACTAAGTCTGGGCTTGCCTCTTAGTAGAATTTTGTTCTATGCTGTATGACATATAGCACCATCTGCTATTGCTAAATAGTTACTGGCCATAGTTCCCACCCTGCCTCCAGTACCGAAGGCCAAAGTATTGTCATCATTTTCTATCCTCAACTCTTTTTCCCATTCCTCAGTCTCCTTATAAAATATGCTAATGGGAGCGGGCTGAAGGTTAAATCACAGTGGCCAGTAGAACATAGTTTACAGGTGCACTTTCAGTCTCTATGGAAGCTTTTGCTAAAGATAAAAAATTGGGGACTAAGAAACAGCTTGAGAGGCACATTAAAACCCCTCCATTAGGGTCAGAGTCGTTAAAGTTTAGTTAAAGCACTAAAGACTTTCTAACAAGTATTCTGCTTAGTAAACATTTTCCACCAGAGCATGGATATTGGTGAGAGCTTTTGGAGTGTGTCAGTTAATCAGTATTCACCCGCTTTGACAGCTTGAAATATTACTCATTTGTTTGGCTGGTTCAAATTTGTCAGACTCGACTATGTCACAAGTTTACCTGTCCCCATATGAAAAAGGAGCTCACTGGCAAAATGTTCACAATGGACCTAATAAAACACATGTGGCTAAAAAATAATCAAGCAGCAGTGATCACTGTTATCACTCAGAAACACAAAAAAATAGTGGTTGTCTTTGAGACTACCAAGCTAAACAGGAAGCAATAACCTGTTACTTTACCAAATATCCTTTAAATAGTTAATGGAAGAATAACATCTCCACCACACTGAAAGGCATTAAATTGCTTGGTTAAAGCTGCATATATATTTTGGAGGTGTTGAGTCATTTGCTGGTACAAAGCAAATAAAGGCTTAAGACAGAAGCTGTCCCTCAGTCCCAAGAATATTTTGCAGCCAAGGAAGCCCCTTCTGCCACAGGAAGGCCATTTAGGCAGTACTCTTCACCTTTGCTCTCAGAGTGGGTGCTATTGAAACAGAAAGTCCTCTGAAGGTAGCAGGTGGTCTGGGATTAGACCATCACATGAATTCACAGCAGGAAAGCCAGTCACACACAGCCACTGTTTGGTTAAATGTATTCAACAACAGGGCACATGAGTGCTGTTGTTAAGCCTGGGGCATCGCTGAACAGCACAAACTGCCCTACAGAAGACCTCAAAGATCTCAGAAGTAATAACAAAAAATTATACAAGAAAGATCTTTTCAGGGATAAGGAAAGCTTAACCACTTACGTGTGTGCAGTGAACCCTGTGGTCCTTTCAGAGAGGCTCCTGGGAAGCAGCTATATGCTACTGAAGTATTTCAGTCTTTGGGCAAAACAAGCTTGACATCCCTGTTGGCATCTCTGCTGAGAACAGACACTGGCCTTACTCAGAAAACATCAAACGTGACTTTCTGCTAGCTGTGGCAAAGCTGAATACTGAAGGCAGGGGAGGAGAGGTCACAGAGGAAGCAGTAGTTAACGGGGTAAAGTGAGTGTTATAATCCCCAAATTGCACTTGGACTGAATGTTTGCAGACAATCTGCCTGTCTATACCAAGACAGCCTCATTTTTCTTTCTTCTAGGAGAGGGTTAAGTATAATCTGAAGCCTGGAAAATGGCTGCTGTTGATACTAGCGAGGCCTTCTCTTTAACTAGATCCTTCAGGAAAAAACAAATTAATCAACAGCCAGCTGAAGTGGGTTTAATGATTGCATTCTGCATACAATCAGCTTTTCCCTTTTCAAGGGCCATCAATATGTCAAGGGAAGACATATCTGAAGGATATAGCTCTTAACATCAAGGTTATCTATTCTCCACAAGGCTCCCACTCCTTACTGGGCTGATACTTTACACTGCCTGTGTCTAACATTTTCATCAACTCTGCAATCAATCAAGGTAATAATGTTGTGCAAAAAATCAATTAACAACGCAATTAAACTTTCCTTATTATCTCAAAGGGCTGAAATAATACCTAAAGGGAAGATAGACTCACTGAATGCAGACATCCATAACCCAATGTGAAAGTGAATTATGAGGTTAGACAGATGCAGGCATGTACTGGCGCTGTTATTTTCAAAGGGATATATCTCATCCAGGCAGTGTATCAGTCACCACCAATCCCATACCCTAAAATTCCAAATTACTTTTAAGAAATATACGATGTGCAATATCCATTTCATATTCTCTTTTAGAGATAAACCCCCCAAAATCTGAACAGGAGTATTATTCAAAGACAAAATGATCTTTCAGAAAGAACATAAAATATAAAAGCTATAATAACATTTACATCTGTATACCACCCATGTCTGTAAATGCAGGTCATCAATTATACCTAATCTGTAGTGAATAAGGAACAGAAGAAGCAGCACAACATTTAAAGCCCAAAGGCTCAAATTTGCAAAAACCTAGCATCAAGTACACTGAAAGAAGAGCCCCAATATAAACACATGCAGCAAAACCAGCAAGGACTTAAGTATCATTCCCTGAAAATAAGACAGAGTGCCTATATTATTTTGCAATTACATTCAATCCTCATGGAAACATCATTCCCAAGAGCTGAGAGTTTTAAAGTACATTGAAAACAGACAATTAACCCCTTGCTGTTGGTAGGATTTGGGTTTTAGCATAAAGATTTTCAGGAGCGAGGTGCTCAGCACAGCAGCACAATGGAGTTAATGCAGTTGGGAAGCCAGGTGCAATAGCCTTATGTCAGAGATGACTGGATAAGGATTTGAGGGAGGGTGGGGAAAAGAGTACAGAAAGAATACATGTAAAAATAACTATTAAATGAGTGATCTTACCACTCCACAGTGACAACCAAAAAATGTTATACAAAGAATATGACCATGACCAAGCTAGGTATTTTGTGGGGTTTTTTGACGCCTATCCTTTTATATCACACAACCTGAGCGTTTCCCCTGAGCCCCCCCTTACTCATTTCCCAACATACCCACACACACGTCTTCACCCCAGGTTGTTGTGATTTAACATAGGCAAAAAGGTAATGAAAATAGAAAACAGTTAAGGGAAGCCTATGTCAGAGTGACAAGCTAGGCTTACATACTGTAATAAGCTCAGGAAAATTTGGAAGCAGAAAAGATTTCCCTTATCCACTGCACTTTGAATTCCTCTGTTAAAGGACACGCCATGTGTCTGTGTAAAGAGAGGTGTTCTACAAAACTGTTCTCCCAGCAGGGTTTGCTTAAGCACATAACAGCTGCAGTTTAGAAATAGTCTGTTCTTACAATTAGCTCATGTAGTGCAAGTGACTTGTTTGGACCAAGAACATCTTTTTTTTTGTTGATAATTTTCCCTAGTTTTGTCTTTGTCTTGTACTTCCTGCTCTTCCCCCTGTTATCCCTATTCTGTAGAGTCAGTCATGGGTGAGATACAAATAAATGTGACTAAAATTTTCCACAATTTTTGAAACATTAAAGACTTTCCTGCATGAATTTGGGGCATTAATATTAGTCCAGGATTAGAGAATTCAGCCATTCCTCTCTTAACCTTTAGGAACATAATTAATATGTTTTCATTTTCAATGACTTCATTGTGTGTCTATCAACTGGAACCATTCCTGCTGTGTATTTGATTCCACTGACGATGGGGTGTGTTGGATTTTAAATGATGTGCTAGCACTTCTGTTCCCTACATACTCTAGTTTATGTGTTATTCATGACTTGCATTTGGAGACATGGATGATACACAGATGTAAATGTTATTAAAGCTTTTGTGTTTAGATTCATTGTGAAAGACTTCTTTGTTTTCAGATAATTCTTTTAACCATCACAAATAACCACCAATACATGAAATTGTCTTGAGACATTTTTCTTTCCTGTTAAGGTTTCTGATGAAGAGAATTTTTTATTCTCCCTAGTGTTCTCTCATCATCAAAATAAAATACAGGATAAATTGACAGACAGCAGTTACACCTGCAGGATAACGTAGAAGTAAACCTTTTTGTCATATGCTCATTATACAAAATCAAACCCAAAAGTTACTTTATTTTTTTAATAGCTGTCAGGACTGTGGCTTGCAGTTTAAGAAGGCTGCAACTGGCATTATTCTCAAACTGCTTTCCCCCTTTAGCATCACATTTGTATTCCTGAGGAATTTAAAAGGAACACGGTAAAGAAAAAGGTACTTTGCCAAATCATGGTTTCCTATCTCCTTTTTACTTAGATTAAACTAATTTTAGGTAATTAGTTTTAGAACACTATTTAAATATTTAGAATATATCACAGACACACCGTGCATCTTTGTTGCACTGGTACTATGTAGGAAGAAACTGAAACACAAATATGTACTTAAATGCTTGGTAAGCATCAGCCTTGGAAAACATCACCCAGCCAGCAGTCAGAAGTAATTTTTTGTGATGGACAGATAAAACACCATTAAATTTCTTCATAGTTACTTACTAAGGCAAGGGATGAACAGGTAGATTTGTGTGTCTGGACTGGTAAATCTTCAAGACAGTTTTGTGAGGTTGTTGTATGTAAGTACATATATGGCTTTGAACTGAAACAAAAGTGCTCTCAAAAAGCCACATTTAATCACTAATAATTCTGTCAATTGACGAATTCTTAGATATTTTCTCTTAATGAAATTGAAGTTCACTTTAAACATGAAGTCTTGGAGTTGTCACAATTTTTGCTTTAAAAGAAATATTTTATAGCAGATATTTTTACTCTTTTATGTCTATTTTATCCATTAAGCCTATAATAGCAGCAGCTTCTCTACAGAACTTAAATATTCAAAAACCCCAGCAAAAGGGATTTCTTTGTCTGAAGTTCAAGCTTCTTGTAAAAATCTGTCTCAGACTAATTTAGTCAAAGTATAATAGTTTGATCAAGAAAATAACTTATCAAATTTTCTGTTGTTGGAGTAGTGTGTTGGATAGTGGTGGCTCACTCTCCCCAATGTACCATTTTACAGAGAACTTCATATTTTGTTGTGAATAGTTATTGAAAAGAGAGTTTTCCATCTGACAGAGAGAATCAATCTAATGTCACCCACTCTTTACCTCCAATTTTCTACTAGCACCACCTCTGTCTGGTGCAATCTTGTTAATGTTTTTCTGTAGATACCTGCTGTTTTACTTCACCTGCCACTAAAGCTTACTGCTCTTGAGCAGTTTTGGAAAACTGCTTTTGAGCTTTATGAAACAAAAGACAATTTTTTAAGCTGAACCAAGCCATAACTTAATTCAGCAGGACACTGCAATGCTGCTTCTAAGTCTTTGATGCTTTACTGAGGCAGCAAGGTTTCAACCTTCCTCTTCCCCTGAGTGAAGACAGCTCAGGACTATTCAGTCGAGCATTTCTAATGGCCAAAACCCAGGAAGTCGTGGCTCAGCTGCCTTGCACTGCATTCCAGACAAATTCTAGCCATAGTGGGGAGTGGCCATGCCATGGAAAGAGTAACCCACTCCCTAGCGCAGGATATGGGGTCAGGACAAAGTGTGTCTGGAGCATCATCAGATTAGGCCATACTAGGTGCTTGAGATTAAGAAGCTACAGTATTTGGGACATGTGACAAGGTAGCAGAAGAGGGGGTTAAAAAAAGGCCATTTTTGTGAGGTTTCAGTCTTGTGCCACACTGTTCTTTAGGCTTCACAGACTGTCTGGCCAATGTACACATTTCAGTCTTTTACTTTTCATGGTGTAAACACTTACTTATTTTTGGGCTTGCTAAAAAGTGGAAATAGCTCATCATCCAGGGAGTAGATGAGCAACATTTTCAGATGCTCTTCAACAATTATTTTATTATCAGGAAGCAGTGTATGACACCATAAATCTACAACATTATTGAGGCAAATACAGATTAATTCACAATTCAATATTAGCCACCTTAACTGAGTAGAACCTTATACAACATAAAAATATGTTGAGATAAAATTGTTAAAATAAAAAAAATAAAAAGGTCTGCCTACCATTTCTGTCTAACCAGAAGCATGTTCGCTGCCTGTGAAATAATATAAGATTTCTGTCATTCCCCCAATGCACTTGTCTGGCTTAAAAAGTCTTTGGTAAAGGCTTGGAGATCTTCAAATAGGAGGGCAGTCATCAAACTTTCACCTGATGACTCACTGCACTGTTAAGAGCAATTCTTTCAATGTTTGAAATATTTTAAACAGTTGATGAAATCAAGAAAACCAGTTCAGCCAATCACCAAGAAAGCAAACAGTGACCCACAGGATTTCAACCATCCTCATTTTCTGATGTGGTCTCACAGTACACATTACCAGAAACTTTATGAGACCACTTTAAACCATCCAGGTAAGATCAGCCAACAAATGGGGTGCTAAAACAGATTACAGAAAGTAGATGTTCTTCCCTTTTTCTCCCATGTATTTGAATTTTTTGTTTAACAGGGAAGAAGTCTGTCTTCTCATAAGACCAAATGATATGACAACAACGTTTTTCTTGACATAAAGAAATTAACTTCATGTGGTCTTTCCCATAGCTACGCAACTGTGCAGGCCTGGTGAATGTGGCAGTCTTGCATAGCCTCCTTCTCCATTTATAGCAAGGATGGTTAAGTTCTGGACACACATGGCTCTAAAATTTATTGAATTCAAGTGCAATTAATATCCAAGTCTCTGGGAAGCTTATATAAAGCTATTACTCTGTTCAAAGGGGAAAAAAAAAAGACCATCAAATGGTTATACTGAAAGTTATTTTTCTGTTTTTCTTTGTCTCAAAAAAGAAAGGGGGAGGGGGAGATGACTGTTCCATAATTATAAATCTTCTGAAACTGTAACTCAGGAAAAGACTTTTCAAATAAAATGTTTCCCAGAAAAGAATATTTGGCAGCGGTTGGCTCTTGTTTTCCCTAATAACCATTAAAAGTCTGCCCCAGTAAACCATTTTACTGCAACGTTTGAAATGGTAGAGTTTACATTTTATTTAATGAATAGTTGCAGAGCATTAAAGCAACATCTCGTCGGCAAAACAGCTCCTTATCCTCGCTTTGTCTCAATTGGTTTTTTTACATTTCATTTTCAATGACATGTCAGCCGTCTCTCACCAACCTCAAAGGAAAGTTGAATGCGGGGCTTACAAAGTTAAGCTGACATTTGCTCTCTTCCAATAAAAAATATTTAGTCCATTAAACATAAATACCTGTCATTATGATACATGGACTGGGTACAAGCCTCCCGTTTCCCTCTGATGTTTATTACATCCAAACAACTGCAGTGCCTGCATGTTTTCAACTTTAGTGTATTGATTAAACTTTTAAATGGCTGCCATATAACCCAGGGACATCAGGAAGATTAATTTGCGTCAATGTTCATCTGTAATTCATTAGCCATTTATTCTTTACAACCACATGGGCTATCAAGAAAATGCAGGCCATTTTTCACTCTGCACAGGCTTGGGAACAGATCCTGAAATTTGTGCTGCATACAAATAAGCTCCCCAGGCCCGGCCACTTAAACTGCTTGGCTTTTCAAAAGTTAAAGTTGGGAATAACAGCAGAAAAAAGGGAACATAAAAAACCAGAAATGGACAAAATATACGTCCTCAGGGTACTAGGGATTTAACTGAGTTTGTCCACTGTCTTTTCATCCATGGATTATGGTTTCTTATTTCAGTCAGATTATAATAACTGAAACTTGTTACTGTGCAAAGGCCATAAATAAAATGAGCTGTACCCCCCTCTAATATCTTCTAAGATGCAGTTACTTGGAGAAAGCTAGAAAGCAGCAGTGAAGTATAAAAAGCTCATGCCTCAAGGAGGTTGTAGCTGTGAATCTAAGAAAAGGATGCAGCTTTAACCAACTCTCCCATTTATTGTGGATTCCAGTCTTGCCTTTATTTGGGAAAATGGCCAGCTAAATATTGGTATGTTTCCTTAGGGTAGAGGCAAGCCATCTGGCTCCTTGATTTGCCCTACTGACCCCCTTGGCACAGTATGAAATGCATATTAAATAAGGAAAAGGAAAGAGAACAGCCATAAAGCAAACAAAAATGCACATGAATTTTACATTTACAACATGGAAAGATCAATGAAATGCATCCTGGTTCCTTTCCTCTCACTACCTATAAATCACAAAGTAGTGTCACTGTGCTAAGTAAAGGCATAGTGGTACTGCAATAGAGTCATTGAGCCTAATGGGAGTAATCGAGATTGCAAAAATGAAGATCTCATAAGACAAATCCAACAGGTTCCCTGTTGCAAACAAGAATATAAACATAGTAGCACCCTATAACAAACACAGAAATTTTCACATAGGTCTAATACATCAGTTAGGATGTAATCATCTCTACTTAACAGCTACGGTCACCATGCTGCCATCTTAAAATGTGGATCATGCATAAAAGAAAGGAGATAATTTGCTTCTAAAATCATTGACACCTTACTGACAGGTATCAACCTGGGTGAAAAGGACACCAGAGTGAGCATCCTGCTTAGTGTAATCCTCCCAGTGTAAGGCTGATGCCACGCCCAGCCTGCCTGCCCCACCCAACCTCTTTGGATCCCACCACAGGCAGGACATGGTCTGCGGGAAACGGCCGCCTCTCATCAAATCCAAGGAACACACAGGAGGCAACGATGCATTGGAAAAACGTGAGCTGTGGAGCTGCCACAGATTTTGGCCTACGCCCTCCAGCAGCTCCAAAGAATTAAATGCTGCCCTGCCATTACCTTATCACCAAAAATCAGCCATTTGGTGCTTGTCTCTGCAATTTGTATACCAGTGCTTTTATAGACAATCGGCAGGTGGGATTGCTAAGCAGCATTTCTGTCAGTTGGCTGGCTTGTAAATGCCCCAANAAAAAAAAAAAAAAAAAAAAAAGAAGAAAATTATGAGATATACAGGGATATACTCAAAGCGACTTTTGGATATGATTTTGTATTTTATTACATGCTTGAAATTTAGACTGAGTTCATAGAAAGATTCATTACGGTTCATCAATCTCACAAGCAAACCTGGGCTGATTTGTGGTTTCATTCTGCACAAATACTTACTTTTAATAGGCAGGAGAAAATTAAATGAGTTTTGGTCAGATATCTGGATTCCTTTGAATCTGAAAGTTGAGTCAAAAAGAATGTTGGGAAATAAGCCAGTTTCAAAGCCATATGTACAAGGAAAGAAGTCCATTTATCCAAATCTGGATAGCTTTATGCTGTACACATAACCTGAGTAGCTCTGGTCTGCATCTGCCCCACAGCACAAGAAAAGATGAAATCTCAGCTTCAACTTTCTATTTTGGTTTTGCCAGCTTTAGTTATACCTTCAAAATAATTTAAATATAATTTGTTTGGAGTAAATTATTTTTCTACTGTGATAGAAGACATACTGGGAACTTCACCAATGAAAATATGTGGATAACAAGTGAGTTGAAAATATTGCAAAATTTACCTAGCCTAAGTAGAAAAAAGATGCAGTGCTAAAACTGTAACTTAAACTAAGAAAAGCAAAGCAAATCATAGCACAACTACGGAGTTTCTATCACATCAGAAAAAAAGAGAGCTAGTATGCAAAAATATTGCAGGTGTTGTAGAACGGAACCGTTATAAATTCAGTGGAAAATGTTTCAACCTTACTCCTGCAGATACTGAAAGCTACCACATGGTACTCACTAAACAAAGTGTTTCCTCAGAAACTTTATTCTTTGATCCGCTAGCATTAACTTATAGTAGAACACAGTTAAGATGCAGCCAGACCTTGGGGTTCAGTTCTTTAAAGTTCCCAGTATAACATATCTGAAACACCAATGACACAGTAAAGGAGCAGAAATCCCAAAAGGAGGCTCACCAATCCCGGATTCTAATTAAACCTTGACAAATTAGGTCCAGCAGCCCAGGGGATCATTAGCCATTTTGTTCACACCGTAAAACCTCTGTCCTGGGAATGTCCCTTACAGGCTGCATGCCACAGCCCTGTGGCACAGGAGCAGGTTATTGTGGCTCACCATCACACCCGGGCTCTCTCATGCTGCAGGAATCTCCAAATGGGAAGACTAGGTGGCTTTGAACTCGCACTTACACTGGGGGGGCCTAAAGCAGCAAGCTCAGGACTCAGCCATTTGTTTTCATTTTCATATAATGATGTGTCTAGCTCTCATGGTTGCGCAGAAAACTGTATCAACTCGAACCATATGTTAACTGAGGCAGCAATATGTTCTTAAATTGGCAGACAGCTCAAAATGACAGTTCAGCAAGATGTGAACTATTTTCAATCATCTCAATAGGGTGTTAACTCTAAACCCTAAACATTGCCTGTATATATATTTTGTTAACCATTTCACTACTAAATACCTTAAGCAAGATAGCTAAACTGTTCCTCCACACTTCTCCAAGACAGAATATCCCAACTCCTGATTTGAAAGAATGTGTCTATATAAATTGGCCTAGTTACATTACTTGGCTCGATCATTTTTAACGTCTCACAATCAATGTATTTATCCTTCCACAATCATGAGGCAGTGAAGTGCTGTCATCTCCTTTTTACAGATGGAGGAAAAAATGCGAGAACATGATAAAAAGGAAACAGAACAGAGATCATCTGAGCTTAAGCCTTTTGTCTGAACCAGTAGATTAGCCTTTCCTTTTACACGGAAATTATGTGGAGACAGCGAAAAATCCGCTGAATTAAAGTAAGTAAAAGAGGCTGAATATTTAAGAGCAGTATTATCCATATATGTACCAGATTTAGTTTTTAAAAGGTTGTGTGCAGTTCAGTTTAAATTAATTCAGTTCTTTCACTGAATGCCACAGAATTTTCAAGGATTTGCTCAAGTTTAAGGCCAGCTTACCACAGAGCACAGAATCTGTTGCCCTTACCTCTAGCTGGTCAGTTTTATTAATACAGTGTCTTAGCTTTAGGCCATAGTACACAATAAAATAAAAAGGACTAATGCAAATTTTAAATCTTGCAGCAGTTGGCCAAATAAACACAGGATCTGGATTAATAACACTTTTAAAGATCATACATGCCTAAAAACTGTACAAAAAGAAAATAATAAGAGTTAAAAATATATTACTTTTTAGGTCTCAATACCTTTCTAGCTTTTTTTTTTTTTTTTTTTTTTTTTTTTTTTTGCCAACAGTGTGGCAGCCAGTGTAATTGAAACTGTTTTCCTAGCCAGAAAGTACTTCAGGTTTTGAGTCACAGAAGTAAATGCATCTAAGCCAGGAATGGAAGTTGGCTATTTATTACTCAGGTGACAATATAGGTTACAGGAAAGTATACAGTAAGAAAAACCTTCAGCCTGACTAGACTGTATGGGCAAAGATAGCTGTGTCTCCTGATACCAGCCTAAGTCACTTTCAAGCAACTAACTGCAAAAACTCTGTCTAGTTTGTGAAGTATTTTGTGATGAAAGGCACTCTACACATGTAAAATATTATTACTACATTTGCAAAATGAAATTTCTAAAAGAAAAAGCACAGAACACGCCAACAACAATAAAGCAATCAATTTCAATAGGATGCAATAACTTGCAATAAATTGCTTTGTAGACAAGGATTAAATTGTTTCAGCACCAGCCACCCAATCCAACTTAACTAACAAAGAGAAAAAAGAAATGAGAAACATTTGCTTAAAAAGCTCATAACTGTCAGTGTGTTCAGAACACCAGCATGTCCTGCTACACCTAATACCTTTGTCAAGGTGGCCTATCTGGAACTACTCTTTCCCATTCCCTGCAGACTTAAGCTGCAGAGTTTCCCTGCAGACTCCCACTGTATTTGCCAGTACTGGATCTCTGCTTGGGGTCTGAGTTTGAGACAATCCAGATCCACACGCACAGCCCCCCTTCCCCTGCCCCCCCTTCAGTATCACTCATCACAGCTTAAGCTTGTCTGCCTTGCACTGGCAGTGACCTGGATGTTGCACATGCTGCAGAGCAAAAAGAGAACAATACCGGCAATAAGACTGCTCCTGAGATGTTGGTTTTTCATAAAGATGTGCTTAACAATCTTCCAACAACATTATTGTTAGAGTATTTTTTCCGTGCTCTGATTCTACAAATCAGTGTTACATTATACAGAAGAAGAAGTGTATTTGGTCTTAAATCCTTGTATTAAGCATTCTGTTTGAACAAAGGATTTAAAAGATTTGGTTTGCTATTCCACAAGATATTTTAATAAATCAGCATCTTAATTCCTAATACTTTCTTCTATTAACACGTAAGATTTTAACTTTTTCTCCTCCAAATTGTTACATGCTACTTTAAGTAATGTCAAAACTGAGTCTCAAAATGACAATGTCAAGCATCCAGAAGAGGGCTGATTGTCCATTTACATCATGGTCTTTGCCTTCTTCTATGTAAGACTAGAAAATTAGCACAAACATTTGGTAGCAGACTTATCTTAACTTAGTAGAGTTATCATTCATCTTCATTTCCATGGGACAGATCAGTTAAAGCCTTGGTTGTACACAAAGCATTAAAACCACTTCTGCATGTTAAGTAATAACATGGCACCATGACGGAAAGTGGTGACTGAACCACCCTTTGGGGTGCAGTTACAGGAAGGCTTACACTATCTAGTAGGATTGTATGTTTTTAATTGCTGATCACTCTGCTGCAACATGACTTATGAAAACAACTCCATGTTAAATCGTGAGTGTCAAAGAAAATCTTATGAATGTTCTCATGATGATATCTTCAAATTAATTTAAATTATTTTATAATTAAATTTACAAGAGTCCCTAAATCTCATTTTTAACTAAATTAGGTGCTTTAGGGGAAAAAAAAAATACACATAGGACTAAACCGAGGAAGATATTAGACTGGCAACAAGAGAACCACTATGCCTTTTTTCATTAACAGCACAAGATTCCTGTAATGAGATTGAAAAGAAGAAGGCTAGACCTGTGTTCTACAATATGCTACGATGCTGGTCCACACACATCTCTCTCTACTGGGAAGAAACAACTTTCTACTCCACTTCTTTGACCACCTGGGCAAGAAGCTGCACAGACTCTGGAGGGACAAGCTGAACTCCCATGGTTGAGTTCTGTGCTGCCCACTCAGAGACACACACTCTCTCAAAAGACTTGGAGTTTGCAAACCACAAGAAGCCAAGGAAGGACTCAGCCACCAAAGCCTCAGCACATTCAGAATGGCAGCTTCGGCTGACACATACAGCAGCAGAACATTAAGTGCTTGGGAAACTTCACCAATGAAAATATAGACAGCTCGAGACTTCCAGTTACTTATGCACATGTTTAATGTTTTATGCATTGTTATCTGCTCTTAAAAGCTTGATTTACACTCATCTTGCCCTTAGAGCCTAGTGCTTAGACACCTTAAAAACACCTGCCCCAAGAGTTTGTGTGTGTTTTTAATCTATCTATATCTATATCTATAGAGAGAGAGTATATGTATATATCTGTCTCCTGCATACTTAGCTACTTCTACTGCCTTCACAAGGGATTGGTGCTGTTGGAAAATGAGCCCACTACATTAGTCACATAAGCTGGGATTTACAGCTGAAGTTCTCAAAAGAACTTAGCAGTACAACTGTGCTGGATACTCAGAAGGCTTAACCCCCATTAAGCAATGAAAAGAAGCAGCTAGCATCAAAAAACACTGTGTGTCCAACAGCTTACACTGCTCTTCAATGAATAAAGAAACTAGAAAATGGGCTCCAATAAAATGGCCAAATTTACCTTAATTAATATATTTCCTTAATATCTTTCCATTTGAGTAATGCACCATTACTCAAATTCAAAACCATTTGAAGCTTATTGCCGTTCATGGCACCTTGAAGAGAGGTTTTATTTGCTGAGCATTTGGCAACTTACAGTGCTCTCAGTGAGAGATACTATATTAATTTCTCCATATCCTGGGTGACCAGTATCACCTTCCAGAGAAGGCCTACATTTTCTCTAGCCTTTTTTTTCTGGAAAAGAAACCTGGTCCTCATTCATATGAATTCTGCTTGCAAATATCACTCAATAGTTGTGTATTTATTTTAAGAAACAAATTATTTTGGATAGTTTGGCTGTGGTCTAAAGCATTTGTAAATAAAGATTTTTATTCTGACACAGCCTACTGACTAGTTCCAAAACTCAGGATTAAAATCCAGATATCACCAGCTGAAAACCTTTCGAGAGCAATACAGGACACATTATAGAGGAAAAAAGGTAGATGCAGCATTGAGGATTTAAAGCGTCAAAAATGTCCTAAAAACTGAGTGTTCCTGTGGTATCTGTGACATGCTGGTGTTTAAAAAGTGAGGGGAGAAGAGACTAGTGAGCCAAGAGGAAAAGCTGGTCTTTGAATCTCTGTTCCTAACTAATTTGTTTCGAATTCTGCCACAGTCTTACATGTGAGAAATGACATTAAGGGCAAGGGGTGATAGTGCAGAGATAAAGCAACAAGAAGGTATTCAAAATACTTGCCAAAAAAAAAGCACTCATCTGATAAAAATTTAGACAGGAAGAATGCCAAAAACCAGGAAAGACACAACGGAGAGATTTGATGAGGTGATTGCTGCTGCAGTTGTCAGGCTTGTCAGTAGAAAGGGGATGCCAGATTTTAACTCAAAAATAGTGTCAGCTTAAAAGTTGCCTTTTTTTTTCACCACATGTTTCTAATTAACATAACATTAGGAACTTACTTCTGGCCACTCTAAATAAAACTGTTTGGGACTTAGTGTAAAAGATTAGGTAGAAGAATTTTTCAATGTCTTAAAATAGAGGAAGAAAAAGAAACCTGTTATGAAGAGAAAACCCCTAACAACTTGTGCCACAATCCAACAATAACTTCAAGATGGTTTTGAATTTGAATAATGGAGCATTCAAAAAAATACTCATGAAGTGAAATTTGACAACTTTAGTGAAGCCATTTACCTGTTTTACCTTGAACCAATTTTATGAGATGTTCTTCATATTAACTACAGTACTTAAGAAAAATACAAAAATGAAGCTTCTCTTACCACTGAAAAAATGTGACAGACTGAAACCTATTCTTATTTGGCACTCACAATTTTTGCAATCCTACCCTTTACTACCATTGTACATCTTTTAAAACACGTCAACTCCCAACTCCTCTTTTGAAGAAATTTACTGCACTACATCTCATGTGTTTGCCTAAATCTTAGGCACACTGAGAGACTACAGTCTTAACTGGAAGAAGACACACAAAAGAAGTTACTGAAATGCCCTTTTATGAGAGTATGAGGATGTTTCTAACACTAGGGCCAGCCTTTGGGATTGGAAAAGGCAAGTCAAAAGGACAGGTTTTCAATTTACAGCCTGGATCTTCAGCTGGGGTTAGTTGCAAGACTTGGCTGATTTACACAAGACAAGAATCTGGATCCATGGTTTCCCTCTAATGAGGTCATAATTTAAATTAAAAAAAAAAAAAAAAAGGGAAAAAATTAAATTTAAACAGGCATTTCCAGGCTAACAAGAATAAAGGCCCTGGGGACTAATGAAGTCAATGAGGTTTATAAATCACAGGTTTATAATACATCCATAGTAAATCTCTTCTATGTAAGAACTGAAAAGACATCGTCATATTATCTAAGCCTCTTCAAATTCAGCAGCCAGCCAATATTGTGTTTAATTACTATATGCAGTGAAGCCATATACTCACCCCAAGCTTGTTTAAAGGTCTATTCAAAATTCTGCAAGCCAAATGAAAGCTTTCAGCACAGTAAGAAAGATATGTGTATTGTTATGCAGTTTCTCATTTTTCACAGAGTAAATATCCACATTTTCACTAAGCATAATTGATCTGGCTCTGGACAGAATTAAAGGTGGGCTGAAAACACACTGGATGTAGCTGAGGACTGAGGAGCCATTTAAACAAGGTACAGGCCCTTTCAAAAATTAAGTGCATGATTCTACTTCTCTGGTTCTTGTTGAAATGATTTAGCAGCAGTTGAAATGATTTTAATTAGCACATGAAGAGAATGGCTGGTGCACAGAGAAGGTTTCTCTTTATTCCTTGCTAGGGTGGGGATGCATCATGTTCTGCCTTTTGGGTTAGCAGATTACTTTGCTGCTAGAAACAAGCAGAGGAGGAAGCAAAGACTTGTCCATAGCCTATTGACCTTCATTCAAAGGAAGAATATACCCTGGAAATCATGTTTCCTTCATTATGTCTGGAAATAAGATACATGGAAGCATTTTGAGAGGGAGAGAAGTCACCTACAATCACAAAGCCTCAGGATAACCCTGAATGTTCTCAGGGTCAGAAGGAAATATATTCTGATTAATGGCACATATGCAGGCTCTAGAAATGTGACTGTATCTATTTTCAGATTTCTTTTTTCCTGGAGAAGCCACAAAACCAAATAAAAGGAAACAGCATTGGACATGATAGCCAATGGAATAAGAGAAATGAAAGCACAGCTACATCTTGCAACAGACTGTAAGGGAGGGCCAGGTTATTACACTATTAGACAAACAGCAGCAGTTTTGACATGCACCTAAACTAGTCAGTTTGTCGGTTGAAAAATGCTTTTAGCTTTGGTGCCGTTCCATTTTAATGCTGCTAAACTGCTTTCAGAACTTAAGCAGATTTGGATATACTTAGCATCATGTATAGAGTCAATGAGCTTGGGAAATCAAGATTTGAGCAAGCTGTTGTTAGTGAACTTTGGTGAGTGGCTCATCTGAGACATCCCCTACAAGTGCTTTCCTCTGGTAATTCAGATTCTGCCAATTGTTAAAACCAAATACTCATTTCTATCCCTGCACACTGGGCAGTGGTAAGAATCAACACACAGAAGCAGATC
Source organism: Urocynchramus pylzowi (assembly GCA_013397555.1). Taxonomy (NCBI): domain Eukaryota; kingdom Metazoa; phylum Chordata; class Aves; order Passeriformes; family Fringillidae; genus Urocynchramus; species Urocynchramus pylzowi. The sequence continues at coordinate 935,637 of VZRH01007741.1, read as the reverse complement.
ATTTGATGTTGTTCCACATCCAGGACAATATTGACTTTTACAGTGTTGTGTTCTCACTGAAGCTATCAATCCTGCAAGCCATGACAAAAGGCCCCAAGAGAAAAACCTGTGCCTGTTTAGGATGCTAATCCCCATTTCAGCTTCTAACTGCTTTTGACATCCTTTGGTAAGGGTCACTACCATTACATCTGAGCTAGGGGAACAGCCTGTGCAAGACCCATCATCTGCTTCACTGCAAAGTCAGCTGACTGAATTGGCAAAATCTTCCACAGTGAGCTGAGGTGACCTCTTCCAGCTTAGCCATGACCCAGTTTAACCTTCTGACTTTGCCCGTAATTTGTAACACTGCAAACCAGTGCAGATGTTCCTGTGCTGATCATCACACCACAGTTTTAGCTTCTAGTGTTCAAGGAGGTGATGTGCTTAGATTTAGAAAAATCCCATCTGTTGTCATAGGCTGTCTCTTCACTAGAAAGATATATCTGTATTTGCATAGCAATTTCTATAAAAGGTAATGCAGTAAAGGTTTCCATTGCAACCTGGCCACGAAAAGGTCAAGAACTTCAAGAGAACATAACAGTGTGATATGAAATAACTCTCACCTGAAAGTAAGAAGGCATGTGAAAACAGCATAACATTTTTTTAAGTTGGTGGGGAGGAAAAAAACAAGCTTGCAGTAAGGAGTCAGTTATTGCTGTTTACTAAAATGTGTATTATGTAGCATTAGCAAGGTAACATTCACTCAGTGCATAGGTTTAGTTCTGTTTCCTTAGTTCCACCACATTTTTTTTTATTTCCTTTTTACCTCAAAATTATGTTCCTTTCTTTCCCACCCACAAACTGAATTACTGCCATGTTTAATATATTCATGTGTCTCAAATATTCATGCAGAAAACTACAGAGAAATGTAGTTATATGATCATACCAACATGCACTTTATTGACATTACTTTGTGAAAAGGCCAGTTTTCTTTAGCCAAGAAAGTAACTCTCCATTTTTATCAGAATTTGCCACACCCTCCTCAATGCCCGGATATTCCCTGACGCTCAGCTCTAAATATTTACCAGTCCTTGTCCTATAACACTACAGACTGGTGTTCATCCCTTATCTCCTGCAAAACCCCCACAGCAATCCTTAAAGACACTAATGATGAAAAATTAGAGGCCTTACAGAATGAGAACGAGAGCTGACCTTTGCCAGTGTGAACTGCCCATGCTTGAATGGAGTCCTGTGCACATTCAGCAAAACTTTTCAAGCCTGTACAGCTTTGGTAGATAGCCAATATTATCCTAGCATTGCTTTTCAGAATAAAATTGACAATCTTTAATCCTAATTTGAGTTCATTGCACAGCACAGACATTTGGGATTGTGCCATTGTGTAGTAAATTATACTCCTAAGTGAAAAGATGAGAAAAATAAATACTTGCACTTGGGTTTTTAAGGCCAACACAGAACAGCCTTTTCCTTTATAATCTAGCTCGTATAAGGTTGAACAGAAAAACAACCCAAAAGACTAAAACAGAACAAAAGAAAGATGACTAATATAGTAAGGATTACTTGTGGTCACCGTGAAAACTGTTCTTAGAAATTACTTAGGCCACCTAAGTCAACCCAGAATATTTTCTAGGTTATAAATATGTGCTTCAATCTTACAAAAATTATTTTTAACTGAATTTGACTACAACTAAATTTGTTAGAATTAGAATTTGGAAAGAAAAGTTCAGCACTGCCCAAATTATTATGATTGTTTACAAATGTGAGAGCACATTAAACACATTCTAACAAAACTAAATATATCATGAAGATAGACCAGAAATGTGTTCTGGAAAATTGTTAATTGGAGTATGTTTTAGAACATGTGAAAAACATATTATTAGTTATCATTAAATGTTTGCAATGCTTTGTTATACTGGGCTCTCAGGTATAATTTAAAGTCAGAAATTCAACATGCTGTTCCTTTCCCATTTATTATTGTACCTAGATTTTTAGTCCACAGAATTCTGTAGTTCATAAATGGTAAAGAATTCAGTTTTTACACAGTTATAATCTATTAAGCAAAAAGAAGCAAAAAATATCAACTTTTCAGAAAAGAAATCAGACCACAAACTCCGAGAAAATACTTAAGCAATATCTCCAAGAGGAAAAAAAAAACAAACGAAATCTGTAACAAAAAACTCCCACCAAATAAATAAACTAAAAACACCAACCGACAAAAACCCACCAAAACCAAAGCAAAACAAAGAAAGATAATTTACAAAGGGAAAAATCTCTTTCCATTTTCAGAATATGCTAGTGCTAGTTGTTTTTTTCATTTGTTTGTTTTTATATAAAGGCAGGAGAAGGAGGACCTAAGAGTGACTAACAGAACAGCCCTTTCTTTTACCACGTGCAGTACCAGTGATTGCAGAGATTGATCCAGATCAGTTATTTATTCTGAAGATAGTACTCTGCAACCACAGCCCTCTTTGTAAATACAGTCTAGAATAGAAAAAGCAAACAACAGATGAAAGAAATTAAATATCTTTTCCCCAAATTGTATATATAGATTTATGTAATGTAAAAATTGTTCAAGGACATGTGTACTAAGTATTTCAGAAACCCAGATATACACATGTTCAGTTTTGCTTAATGATCATCATGGAGAATCTGCACATAATAATTTTAGGCTTCAAATTACTGACGACCTACAGAACTGCAGATTATTTAGAAGAGACTAAGAGAGATTTAGTTTCAACTCTCTTTTCCAGTTTAAGAGCTGGGGTTCATCAAGAGAAAACAGTTGGAAAGAACTTCAAAACAAACAGAAAGATGTGGCTCTTTACACAGAGTAGTAGACCTGTGAAATTCCTTGCCAGAGGCTACTGGGCATGGAAGCTTTACATGAACTCCAAGGGAGACTGGAAATCTGTTATGGGTTAGTAAACAAACTAAAATGAAAAAAGTCAAATGTTGGAAAGAGTGCTAATGGGGAATGTCAAAGAAGCTTGCTCAGTTCTTCTCCAGAGATTTGCTTCTGGACACACTAAGAGAATACTGGGGCAACTGGTCAGAGCCAGGGAGAGCATTCTGCATATCCTTATGTTATGCTATGGGATGCATGTGGTGACTGAGGTCCTTTACTCTTCACCAGCTTCATCCTTTTTTCTAGGTCCAGCTCCCTGTCATGCACAGGTCTGGTTACCAATATGAACGTAGCGCTTACCTCCCTATAAAGCTTTCTCAAAAGCATTGAAACTATCATTTAGTTTCCTACTTTATCTTGAGAAGCTACAACTATTTCTGTTCCTCTGGAGACTATTCAAATTTCTGTTTTAATTTATTTTGGCTAGTGGCTATCACATATCTTCTATGAAAGAGCATCCTACCATTTTACCAGCCCAACTGGTACACTTCCTTTTTCAGAAATGCTGAGATAGTAAAAAAAGCCATATTTCTGCATATCACAGAATCACAGAGCAAGATGACTTAGAAGGGACCTTCAAGGATTACTGAGTCCAACTCCTGGCCCTGCACAGCACAATCCTTAGGTGTCACACCATGTACCTGAGAGCATTGTCCAAAAGCTTCTTGAGCTCTGTCAACCTTGGTGCTGTTACCACTTCCCTGAGGAGCTGTTCCAGTGCACAACCATCCTCTGGGTGAGCAACCTTTTACTAATATCCAACCTAAACCTCCCCTGACACAACTTCAGGCCACTCCTTCAGGTCCTGTCATGTCAGGCCACAGAGAACAAACAGATCAGTGTTTGGCCCTCCTCTTCCACTCCCAAGGAGATTGTAGATATGAATAATGACTTTCCAATTCTCTTCTCTGAGGCTGTTCTTCAGCCATTTTACAAATAACATGGTACACATGCAGTGCTATGATACAGACAAATATCAGCACTTCAAATAAAAGTGGAGATGACAGTTCCTGCTTAAACACAAACTCAGTATTTTCCTGTATACAGATTCCCTTCACAGTCAGAAGAGTGACAGAAAAGTCTGATTTTCCTCCCACTGTAACAATCTAGTAGTGACTTCTCAGTCCCATACAAATGTGTAGGATGCCACAAAGAAATGTCTGATTACAACAGCTACAGCTGTTCAAAGTTGATAGAACATTTAATAGATTATTAATGTGTATGCTCTGTTTAATTTTCTGCCCTACTGGCACTAATATTTAATCAGATTTTGGATAAATTCTTCTCTACTAATTGAGTTTACAAAGCCTTGATAATCATGCTCAGCTGACAGAAGAATTTACTACTTTTTTTTTCTAGTCACCCCTGTTCTTTATGCTATGTATTCCTAAAGAGAAACATGTTTCCAAAGGGAAAACATAGCCATTTAATAAATGTTTATTATTTCAGTCAATAAAGTCCCTCTAGATTTCAATATTTTACAACAGATTTTATTTATGAGCATTAAAAATCCTTCCTCCTCCCCCCCCATTTTGTCTCATATCACCAGCTGTGATAATTTCAGACAGAGCCTGTCACTTCAGGTTTATTTTTTGAATCCTCCCCTTTTCAATTACTCCAGCTCTCTGACTTCTTTTATTTGAAAGAACTATGAGATTGTAACTCTACAGAGTTTTTGACTGAGCTCATCAATACCAAAAGAATGGGAAATGTAAGAGAAAGCCACTAGCTGCATTTTAAAATTATTTTAAAATACACATTCCATTGGAAATATTATTTAAGGATGCCAGTAGCTCAGACAGAAATTGCTGTCACTGTGTTGTATGACAATGCCAACTCTCAATGCCTTTTTTTTTGAGGTAGTATTTCTTCCATATACATTACTCCTTATATTAAGTCTATTTTCCTTCACTTGTATGGATCCTTAAATGATTAAAACCAAATAAATGCAACTATACTATACCATCTAATTACAACATTCCCTTGAACCATCCATCACATGGGAAATCTGCTATGCACATGATTAAGCAGTACTTCTCCTAACAAGCAAGATTCACTCCCTTTTAACTTTTAGTGCCAGGATGAACTAAGCAGAACCAGTTTGATTTTAAGTACACAGTGACTTAAAAAATTTCATCCTGCAAGTGTCAGCAGTTATTAATGAAGAGTAAATTTCAAAATTAGCCACAGAATGATTTAAAATGCATTTGTTCCTGAAAGTTCTTCCTTCTCTTTCTCAAATAAAATAGATTAAGAAGGAAATTAAATTCTTCAAGAAATAAATTTTGACTGAAGTGAGAAATCATACTAAGAAGCTAATTTAAGAAAGATGAAATTAATTTTGGTGACATTTATTCTATTTAGCAAAAATGGTGACAAAACATATAGTAGCTCTGTTACCATGAGATAAGAGGTTAGTAATTTAAGGCTGGGCACAGTAACAGTCTACAATGATTTAATCCTTCTGGTACAACATCCCTTGTGACCTATCATTAAAGGTTTAGAGTAAAACTGACAATTATTATTAGCTTGTAATTGGATTTTGGAGATGCAGTATAAAGTTAGGATAATTTAAATGACTGTTGACATTGGAAAGATTATGTAAACAGTCTGAATCAGCTGTATTTATCAATTTATTTGGTTGGATAAAAAGCCCCTCACTTATTACTATCGTCAGAATACAAAATGTGTACTAGCACAGTATTCTTTTTCACATTAATAGATAAAAGCAAAGAAACAGTAATAAACTCTCCCTTAGAGGAAAAGCAGGCTATATTGGCATCTATCAAGATTTTTAACTATTAACCTCAATTAAAGTCGCTGAAAAGCAAATTTTTATAAACCTGCTATTCTTGAAAGAGAAATTATCAAATATGTCTCCAAAATACTTGAAAAATGAAAACAGTATGTTGAATTATATGGATTTTTAATTATCTATCCTAAGTTTTAGAGACCAATAATAGAATTGAAAATACAGGCATCTTTACAAATTTATTTTAAAAATGGTTCACCTTACGGCTTTGAGTACACTGGAAAATCAAGCTTTTTGCAAGGTAAATTACATTTTCTGTGCTGGGTTCAAAAACATGGCAACATCTAAACTTTGCTCCCATGCATCAGCACACAGCATCTCAGCCCATAGCATCAAGTCACATCAACATTTGATTATCAATCATTCTTTAATAGTCACTTAAACAGACACTTGGACATAATTTTAAAAATGTGCTTACTAATATCTTATACTGAAATAATAACCTCCAGCCTCAGGAGTTGAAAATTTCTCTTCTTCTGATATTTCCCTCATCAGTATTTTTTCCTTTCCTTTTTTCCTTATTACCAGTGCCCTTTACTTCCCACATGAATGTAAAAAATAGACCAAAATGTCTGTGTGCCATAAATCATGTCTGTCCTCCAAGCAGCAAGTACATCACATAGGAAATACACTCTGAATAAAACTTTCAAGACCTGAGGATCCAAGGTCCATTTCAGAGCATCACAGAACAGAAGTCAAATGCATGAATTCACTGTGCAAAAACCTGAAATACTCCTGCAAGAGGTGTAAAGGAATCAGTATTTGGGTTACATTGGTTATTATTAAATAGGGGTGGTGGAGTACAGTGATTTCCATTAAAAAGCCAACATTCACACAGTATCTCACCTCTTTTAACAACTTAGCATGACCATGTGGGAAAAAAACCCCCTCTATCTTAGAAAGAATTTAAATATCCTGTGATCTGTGTTCAGTCCACCTGAGAACATAATCCGTAATACTGATATCTTCATGAGAGAAGATTCCAAAACAACTCCATTTGTATTCAACTAGATTGTCTTTTTAAAATTTAATCTTTGTTAATTTACCATTGTAATCCAATAAAAGAACTCAAAACTCCACTTGAAAATAGCAAAATTATCTTCCAAAGTATGCCAAAATGGGAGATGTCAACATTTTGTTCTGCAAATAAATCTTGGGAAAGCAAACAATTTCCAAAGCACCGTAACTGTGAGAGCGTTTCATTTTCTGGTATAAAAATCACTTTTGAAGATTTCTTTAACAAATATAGAAAATTCATTTAAAACTATCATAAAACATAATCACCTACTTTATTTATAAGTGCTGATGTTCCACCTTTTAGGGCCTAATTCAGTGAGGATCTAAATACTATGAGAGTAAAAAATATGTTGTGCGAGTATATATAAATTTATGATGACTCCAAAATATGGAAAAGTTAGAATTCAGGCAGCAATGGTTAGTAAAAATACAGATTTTGAATGATTTTAGATTTTTTAGAACTGGTAAAAGGGACCAGTTTTTCAGATCCCAATATTCTGTCTTTGCATTCTTTAGTGAAACAGAACACTGGAAGAGCAACATACTGGAGGATTTGGCAAAGCCAGTGACATACAGGTTCAGCCATAAGAATACCTGGCTATCACTCACTACTCACAGTTTATGGTCTTTAGTCATTTAATAAAATCCAGTTAGCAAGCTTTAAATCACTGTGGTTTTCAGTTACTGTCAAGAGCAGCCATAGAGTAAGTGAAAACATTTAATTAGAACATATCAGTCATTCAGTGACTTCCTCTGAATTACCCAGTCTATATGATTTAGCCATTTACAGTTATTCAGATAGTTAATGATGTTTTCAGAACTTAGCAACAGAAAGGACACACTCCAGGACAGGGGAAAGAGGTGCTATTATGAGTCCTAGGCAAAACTCTTCAATTGTGAAATCAGAAGTATCTTTTGCCAATTTTGACAAATCTGCTTTAAAACTTGGAATGTAGTCAGAAACAGCAAAATAAATCTCTGTGCCTATAACATGCACAGGTAAGTATGCTTTGAGATGCAATGACTATGAATAAAGAACTGTCACCACATCTTTTACTTCTACGCTTTCATGTGCTTGGTGGCACACCCTGGGAGTCAGGAGCTTGGCAGTCAGCAAGGAAGATTTAAAAGAAGTATATATGTAAAATTTAGAGACAGAAAAATATCCATCCAGCTTACCAGTCCTGCCTTTCCATTTATCTTATTTTTCTAGCTTTTCCAATGTATTCCACTCCCACTGGAACCTTATTTCACTAAAACAGGATTTCCCTCAAATTTTCTACAGATTCTTCACAATCCTATAATGTTAACACTGAAACCTTGCTTCCTCTTATTTCCTTCCTTCTGGTTAGAAAAATTTCCATGACCCCATGAAACTCTGAAATTTGACGCCAGTTTTCTTCCCTCCTGATATGAGCCTATAACATTCAGCTGTTTTATCAATAGCACACTCTTTAGTGCAAAATAAGGGCACAGATTCAATGACCAAAATCAAGCAATATGGATTTTTTTTTTCTTTCTCCTTAGGAAAGGATATATGACCTGTGATATCCTTTAAAACCTCTGTTGGCTTAAGAACATCAGGAGGTCAGGAGTAGAATTTAAGTCTTCATAAATCATTGGCAGTCTTAAATCCCATTTAGTTCCATCTGAAGTGTGCTAAACATAATTGCAGAAACTAGGAAACACACACTGGGACACTACTAAATCAATCTTAAGAGACCCTTTAAGATATCATGAAGCAATGTCTCCTATGCTTTATATACTGCTGCTCTTCTTGCAGCCTCTACTGGGCATAAGAAATGACACATTTTTAGGGTTATTAAGCATAACATTTTCACAGCAGATCAGCATGAAGTTATTTGGCTGGGGCACAGGTGTTTCTTTAATTATTTAACATTTGGAAAATTCACTGTGCTTGCTGACCTTCAGATCACACTCCTACTTGTGTGGTTTTGTAGGCTCACACAAAGTAACAACATAAGGACACAGGTTGTTTCTGGACTTGATTAAGTGTTTGCTTATGTTGTTTTCCTGTTGCCTTTCATTATGTTTTCAGTGTTTCTGGGAGCAACTGGCTGCTTCAATATTCCTGAACAATACATTTAAAGAGATGGTAACTCCAAAGTGGAAAGTTGTGTTAGCTATGAACAAAGACTGCTGCAAAATTCAGACCTATTTTACACAGATGACTTGAACAAGATGCAAAAAAAATGTTGCCTGAAGAGATTTATATATTACATCAATAGCTGAGAGCATGATGACAGAACTGTTCACAGTGTTTTAATCTCAAAGTGCTGTGGTACAGCTTTAGCTGCTTTCCAGGTAAGAATGGGGCTGGCAAGTACCTGTTCTCAAAATACTCTAAGCTGATGTTATGCTACGTTCATGTATCACTAAATCCTAATCAAATATCCAGGGGGAACCACAGCTCTAGAGTCAGTTCACAGCTCTCTCTCTAATGCTCTTTACATCAGCTCACACTGCCATGAAGGCAGATAAAATGCAAGTTAATAAGACTGATCCAGTACAACTTGCACAGTCTTAGAAATGTTCTACAAAAGATATTAGATCAGCAATGTGCAACATTTCATGTAAAGCACCTAATAAAAACTGATCCTGATCACTTAATTACATCTGAATAAACTGAGCTAAAGCCAGAGAGAAATCCACAATAACAACAACACCCCCAAACAAACCCCCCCTGCCCCATTAAATGCAGACCTAACAGCAGGCAGGCAACAGATTAGCTACACACAATGAGGTATTCCTTAAGTTACTTAGTTTTATAGTTTCATGTACAAGATAAAATTTGGCAGCATTCAAGGAGCTCTTCCACCCTTCCCTAAGGTGGTTTTTTTCTCCTTTAGCATGTATAGTCTAGAAGGTCTACACTTAGGACCCCTTAGGCTTGCCAAGGCCAGCTAAGGGATGAAGTCAGAAGACAAAATGTCACCATTAGGGCTGTGTAAACCTGACAGCAATGGTGACCCTTGGGAAGAAATCTCACATTTTAATGAAAACACACAAGAATTAAAAGGTTCAGGCTGCAGATGACCCAAAGTAGACTCTTTCTTTCTTCTCAGTTACTAGTTAGACATCAGCACCAAAAAAGAGTAACTGAAACTCAAGCCAAACAGGCTGATATATTCTGGTGCTATGAGCTGCCCCACCCAGTTTGAAACAACTAGCAAAGATGGTCATTAACTGTGTACCATTATGCTATAACAAAACAAATAGAGCATAACAATGAGAGGAAAGATTTGATGGAGAAGAAAGTTACTGAACCTTCCTGAGGCAGCTACAATGTAAAACTGCACCTAAATTGTGAAAGAGGCTGCAAAAACGTGCATTATGAACATTCCCTCTAATGTTTTGCAATAGACAAAGGCATGCAATGCCTTTATTAAACAGCATGAAATCTATTTAACGCTTCTTTGGATGCACTAATTAGGTTTTCCATTGTGGGACAGAGTGATACGGTACTAAGGGCAAAATGTGCCATTTAGTTAAGTTCCATGCTAGTCCTGCTCACGTAACACAGTGTAAGAGAAGTGAGTCCATTCTGTGGGAGACACTAATGACCTTTTTACTACTGTTTTGGTCCCAATATTAAAATACATATACTCTTTTTAATATTAGGAACAATATATTGACTTGCAGGAACTTAACAGTCAATTAAGTCAACCTCTCTTCTCTGGCTTGTTACCTTAAGAGGAAGAAGAGTACTTCAGCACACAATTTAGCCTTAATTCTGGAAACTGCAAAGTACTCAGTTTTATGTCTCCTTGAACTTTCTGCCTTCCACCAGTGCAGATAAGCTAACTCATGCACCTGAGGTTAAAAAACTTCCATATCGTTTTGAAGCTTGCAGCTCCACTCTCTCCTTCATGAAGTTTTAAGATAACAAAAGGAAATTCAAAGTGTGTTCAAACTTTTTTACTATTTTGTCTATCAAGTAAACAGAAAAACACCAGTGCAGAAATGCTGAATTTACAGCAGGCCTACATACATGCAAAAAATAAACCCAAACAATCCTAAACTCAGATCAATCTCCTTTATGCATTCAGTCCTGGAGAATAAATGTTCCTTCAAATATGAAAAATTAAGTTGCAGAGCCAGCAGTACGGCCTTGTGGTCATGTTACAAACAGTGATACACACTCCCGGTGACTCTTCACAGGAAAGCATCTGTTGGAGATTGACTTCACATTCAGAACCAACTACACTGTTTTACAACTAGCTGTGCTCCTATTATCTTCAAGTACCTGTTTCTGCACACAGCTATATTACACAGAAAAAGAACATTGGTTTCCTCAGGTTTTAGGTGGTTTGCTTTTTTGTTGCTTGGGGGGGTTCTCTGCTGAAACCAAATCAATGGAGCTATTAGGAAATTACTATTATGAAAGCTGAGAAAAGTATCAATAAATCATTCTCTGTATAGAAAATCAATAAGCTCCTCTATGTTCATCTAAATGTTTAGGTGTAAGTAAAAACCAATTTTATTTGTGCAGACTCAAGACAGATGGTATTGCAAATAAAAATAGTACAGAACATTAGATAATATGGCTTTGACTTTTAGGATTTATTTTAGCAGCCTAAACCTTAACCTAGAACTCAGTAAAATTCATTTTACCTTCTTATAACCCTTTCCCGGCATATGTTCTTCAAATACGTCCTGAGCATGGTCTGGGTGTCAGATATGAACAATAACTCTTTTCAGAATCAAGACAATGAGCTAAAAAAAGAGGTTGAAGGATTGATCATGCAAAATTCTCCCCTGCCCCCAGTACTGTTATGTATTTTTAGGTAAAATGCCCATTTTCCACCTGATTTTCATGGGAATCCCAAGGTCTACACAAAGTTTACTGCTTTGTTTCAACTATGTTGCATTAACTTGACTACAGAAAAGGGAGGAAAGGCCTGGTCCACATGTTCCTTCTAAACTCAGCCAGGGCCCAGCTGAGAGTCATGTAACTGTCCATAATGACAAGAATATTGGGTTAAGAATAAGTCTAACTTAGCAAGCAAGTCAAATTTTAGGGCAGACAGCTCACAGGGCTCCTCCTGGTACCACTGGCAGTACAGGTAACCAGCTGGAGCAATGACAGCTTCTGGCTCTTGTCCAAGCATTTACTGGAAGTGATAGGCTTCCACTTTCATTTCCCAGCATCTGACTTTGTATCACTCAAAACAAGATCCCAACCCACTTGTGTTCTGGTACATCATGACCAGATAGTATTCTCCCCTCTCCAATAAAGTCCTTTATTTGCCATCAAAATCAGGCCCACTCCTACAGTCCTGCATTTTTCACTTTCCAGGTACATCCCCACTGTGAAAATTGCACCGTGTAATTTCCACAGCCTTTTCCCATGCCCTTCTTACAATACATTCCCAAACTACTACTCTGATCTCCCTGGCTGCTTACAGAACACAGCTCTGAGCTCCTCCTTTGCCCTCTGTGCTCTGCCCTGAGCTGGAAGTAGAGGTCCTGGCATCCTCTGAGCTCTTATTCCAGATGCTCTGGAACACTGCACAAAGATGGAGAGGTGCAAGCAGCAGCAGAGGTGGGTCTGTGTCCTTCCTGAGGTAAAAGCCCTCATCAGTGCCTTCCTCATTATCCAGATGTGTCTCCCCACAGGTGATTTTATCAAACATAACCATCTCTATTTGGACTTAAGCACCTCCCCACTTCCAAGTCGATGATTAATATGGTGCTAAATGACTTTATGGATAAAAGAGCTTCTATGGCTGCAATTAAGTCATCACAAACTTAATAATGAGCTGTCAGACTCTGTCCAACATGCAAATTAACTCTTTCAAACGTTCACAACCTGAGTCTGGAGACTTTCTGCCTGGACCATTTTACTCCACCACATTTGCCAGACTCCTAGAAGGAAGAATTAGAACAAGATTTAGGCCAAGCAGCACCATAATAACACAAAACTCCTTGTCATCACTCTATTCTCTCTGTGCATAACGGTAGGAGAGTTAGGCTTAAAACAGAGGGAAAAGTGAACTGGTCCCACCACAAAACTAGTATAGAAATAGCAAGAATGAAGACAGACTGAAAAGAGTAAAAAATACACCCCCCACAGTGTCAAAATTCCACCATCCCACATGGCACTAAGCAAACAGCTTCAGCTGAACATCTCACCTACAGCAACAGATCCAAAAGAAAAGAAAAATGTCACTGATCACAAAAAAAGCAGCTCCTGAAAATACAAGCCATCATTACTGACAAGAACTATCATGGCAACAGAAAACAGTAGCTCATCTTTGTGTATTTCTTTTACTCAGTCTCAAATCATATCTCACCAGGAATTTGCATCTGTAACATGAAACTCATTTCGTTAGTAAAAGACCTTTAAAAGTAAGGGTTATTTTGTTTCCTCTTATGCATTATAAATATATAGATATATTTCAAATAATTCTAAAATATTACATTTCTATTTACAAAGATAGTAGTATATTTGTTATATAAAAAGTATAGATCCCTAAACCAAACTCTCATCATTACTTCAACAATAATTTTTATGATTAAATAAAATTGGAATTAGTCTTATCAGCTCATCGGATTGGCCTGAGAGAAGATCTTTTTTCTCAGAATGTTAACTCTGCTCTGTAATTACTTTAGCAGTTACACTTTAAGAGCTTAAGGCATCACCTTGGCTACTTCAAAGCACCATGAGTCAAGAACTTGATCTGCTGACTAAAAGCTTTGATTTTCATGAAATAACTTTTCCAAGAGTAGATGTAGGCGTTGGAAGTTTTCTGTTCCAGGACTCAAATTTTGGCCTAAATTAAACTACTGGAAATGTAATTATCCCATACATCTAATCCTAGGGATTAGAGGGGGATGGGGGGGAAATGGCAGAGAAAAGAGATGTAAGTGCACTGGTTTTAACATTCAGGAATTCCAAGTCATATTTTCAAGAGTCTGACTGTTTTGGAGATCATTGTTAGTGAACTCCTTTGTCAACCTTGATATAAATATAGATTGGGGGACTGGGGACATGGAGAGGTTATCTTAGCTAAAAAGCAACAATATTGTCAAAATGGTAAATACAGCGTACAGTAAAATTACATAAAACTTTTAAACATCCATCTGAATTTAGTGGTACACAAAAGTAAACAAAAATAATCTGGAAGATTTTCTTAAATTACTATCCCTATTCCCAAACAGTATGTAGGAATGTTTCAAAAACCATAGTTTAATTCACAGATATTTGATACCTTTCTAGAGACTTACACTTTATACTTATTATTGTTTATTATCTAAACTGATATAATTTAAGCACTTGTTTATATCTAGGTTTTAAGAAAGAATCTCACAATAGCTGGCTCAATCCTCCGAGCAGCTGAGCTGGGCGGCTGCACAGGAAAGATGTGGCACACAGAACTTTTATTCTGCTCCTGCAGAAGCTGTCAGAACATAAGTATCTTCTACACTGTTTCTCTAGCACATGTTCCTCTAGGAACCTTAAATCAATTGTGAACTGACAGAGCACAGTGAAATTTTGCCTTAACCCCCTTCCTCTTGCTATTAGAAAGCTGTGGCAGAAGAAGGAAAGATCCTGCTGCCCTGAACATTGATCCCAGCCACTACATCCACAAGTGTTCCCATAAAAGGAATTCTCCACTGGCCCTTTACAGCAAGGGTTCAACTTCTTTTAACAAAGCTGGAGTTATTGGGGAAGAAAGGCCCTTCTTTGTCACAACTTATTAAAAAGACTATCAGGGAACATGCTATGAAGCTATCCAGTGTCTCTACCTACCAATTTTCCATTCAAAGCCTCTCTTCCCATCTCCTGGGTGTACACAAAAAATATTTTCTTAATCTTTTTAATTTTAGCCGGCCTTGAACAGACTACAAAAGAGAAATGTATTTTCACATCACTGGAAGACAGGATAAAGAAATCCTAACACTGTGCATCCACGATGTTAGAGACTAGATTTTATTCAGTCTGTTTTGAAAGTAAATTGACTATGGATTTGAACTATGAGAAATGGGGGTGGGGTGAAGGACCCATAGCCAGACACCAAAATTACTGCAAAGCACAGAAAAAGAAAAATTCAGCTTGTCAGAAAAAAAATTAACTCCTACAAGATAGAGAAACTCAATTAGCTAATACATAATACAGACACACTTAGAATCACAGAATAAGGTGAGTTGGAAGCGATCCTCAAGGATCATCAATCAGTATTTGTGCTAACATTCAGCATCTTAAAATGTACCATGTTATCCACACAAAGCCACAGGTGACATCAGAGGAAAGACACTAACTAACTGCTGGGAGGCAGAAGTTCCTTCAATCACCTCATAGCTCTAACAATCAAGCACTGAACTTGATGTCCATATTTCACCAAGCCAGTGGTTAGTATCAGGTCCTGTTCAAACCTGAGCCTCTCCCCACTGTTTGGAGCACAAAAACATTTGTGCCTTCTCCCAGGTCTTTGAATACAAAATATTTTGGAATTTGTACAAAGGATTCACAACAGCAAGTACCTCAACTATGCATGGGAGTTTGCAAGACCAGTCTTCCAGGCCACACATGCAAACATAACTTTGTCCACATGTACATTAGGACACAATCCAGTTACATGAGAGCACAGTATTTCTCAAATAATAAAATATATTATAGCATTTTTGTTCAATTCATACTAATTTTTTTTGCTCTGTTCTTAACTCTCAAGCTATATCCTCATACATATTAACAGTGGGCATGGCTTGGCTTAAAAGAACTTCTGGTATCCATGAGCTTAAATACTGGCCTAGAAATGCAACAGGCTTCTTCTTTATTTAAAACATAAATTTTTTGAGTGTCTACAGGAAAAATCACAAATACATAAATTTATGTTTTAAACCAAGTATAAAACATCCTCTGGTGGTTACCGGCACTATCCATCCTGCATGATTTATTCATAAACAGTGTAAGACCAGATAATCCATAACACTGCAAACAAATGTGGTCTGGTTTCATTCACATCTTCCATGCAAACAGATGCTTATCATATTTTTCTCAAAAGAAAACAGATGTTCCACTGCTGAAATCCTGGGGATACAGGTTAAAAAAAAATTGCAATTTACAGTAGGTAATAGTTTGAATATTTACTAGCATTATGTGAAAGACTATGATTTTAATCAAAAACAAGACCATAAAATTAATCATTGTGATTGCTCATCAGTTATGTTTTATTCTTGGCTTGCATCTCCACCAAGGTAATCATTATTTTAATGACAATTATGGAAGGCTGTAAAAAGTACTAGGAAAGTACCAAAAAGTACCATCAAAAATAGACTTTAGATTTATGATTAACTATTTAACACAGAGGTTTTAGAGCAATGACCCAAAGCAGTAATGAAAAACTTAGTTTTGCAGTTTTTATAAAGGTGGCCAAATCATTAAACAAACAATTAGTGCTCACAGCTCTTTTAAGCTCTCTTGGGGACATGAACTTGAACACAGTCCAGAAAAAGTGACTGAAAATCATTCCTCACTTTTATGGTATCCTTTGTAAACCCCATTTAATAAAATCACATCATTCCAGTTTTGTTCTGAGCAAGCACTTTGTACTAATTTACCAGTCTGAACTGGATAAAGGCCTTGAAATAAAGAGAAAAGAAGTAATTGTCCTTTGAGAGAGCAAAGGCTTTCTAACATGACCACAGCAGATGAAGTTGACCTGACAAAGGGGAAAAAGTACTTCCTTGCTACAGCATCTCATAACTCTGATGGCAAGGAAGGGGAAAAAAGCAAATGCTGTTGCAGCATTATCACTGTAGGCAAGCTTTAAGAACCAGGCATGAAACATTACTATGTAAGGCAACTATTCTCTTTTCCTTATGCACACACATATATAAAGCTAATTATACAGAGGTATTTCTGCTGTTTCTAACACAGCTATCAAGTACACAGGCTGTTGCACTTTCTAAACCAGAGGGACTTCTGCATTTACCAATAATGACAGAGAGGGTAAGTGCTGAAGTGTTTGGCTTGCATGGATTCCTCAATGGAAAGGATGAGTTTTGAGATGAAATACAGATGGGTACAAACAGGACACAGTCACAGAAAGTTGCCAAAACTCCCTCCGCTCTCTTCATGCACTGGAGTCCAAAGGCAAAAACTATCATGGCAAGGCTCATGGTGCTACTGACTGTAGAGTAACTGTGCTGAGGTGACTGCATGGGTTAGATCTGGCTCCTGTGATGGTACTGAAAGCCCCCTATGAGCCAGAAGTGTGCTAACAGACTGAAAGAATGGTAAAACTTCAGCAACATAAAAGGCAGTGTTAGCGGTATGGACATTGCAGTAAGAATATGTAGCAGATTAATTACCAGAGTCCAGATCAACACTGAGCTGCCTGAATACAGATTTTAGTTTCTAGGGAACACATTGAAATTAATTTTATCAGCCCTTGCATCCATGCTTCATTAGGAGTAGAGGAATTGTGCAGTATTTTTCATACAGTTCCGAATAACTGCATAAGTTGCTGTTAGGTTTCAAGATGCAAGTCTAAATGCAGTCTTTAAGCACCTACAACAGCTAAAACAGCTAGAACATATACAAAAACATCAAAATAATAATGGCCACTTTGATTTTTAAGAATAACCTTCTCATTGTTATGAAACTTACAGTTTCAGATACCCAGAAGATAAGAAGAAGCAAAACTGTAGAGCTAGAGGGGAAGGTGGAGCCAGTAACTCAGCTAACAAAAAAGATGCAAAGGACTTCCTGGAGTATACAGAAATAATGCTTTGGACTCAGTTCTGTGATGAACTGACAAGCAGAGAATTCACATTAAAGATGATGTACGGTGTTCAGTATTCTTAACTTTTCTGGATAACTGAGAGAGCAAGATCCTGAAAGCAGCAGCCCTAGCTAAAGCTATATGCAGAGGATACTAGAAAATGGAACATTAGCATCACCACTTGTGGACTTATCAAAGCAAATATTCAAAATTGTGTGTAAAGAGTACTATACAAAGATACATCACAATCATGGCAATACTACATATATAAAATGAGGAGAGATCCCTTAATTGAAAACAAAAAAAAAAAAAAAAAAAAAAGAAGCCTTCATAAATTAAGGAGGCAGATTGATTGGAAGAGGCTAAATAAAATAAGCTGCAATGACAGTTTACTATGGAAGTGAAACAAATATAGAATCCTGACAAAGAAGCTATGTGAAAAACTTGCTTAAACAGACAAAAATGCTAATTTGATCCAAACTCGTTTATGCCACATTTATTACTGATATGGAAAAACGAGCATAAAGCTTGAGACAGTGGTGGGTATGTTAGTTTAAGCAATGGAAAATTATGCAATCTACAGCAGAAACATGACCATTGCTAGAATTTATAGACACTTAAAATTACTCTTCAATATAAAAACTTTAAGATGCTTACATTATCTTAGCCTATCAAGATCTGTAGCCTTTTATTTTTACATTAATAGTGACTTTATCCAATTTGCAGATTTCTAAGTAGGAACTGCTCACCATTAAAAATAATATGAATACTTAAAAGTCTTAAAAATACCTGAATACTTCATAGAATTGAAAATTTCATGCAGATATTTTCTTTTTCTTTATTTCTTACTAAAAAGTACAAAGCTGTTGGAATGCAAGGAAAATTTAAGTCAGTTCCAAACAAGAACTTTCAGAGTATTACACTCCATTCAATGTGTGAATAGTGCATTTGAACACTAAATGTACTGAAAATATTAAAAGAAGAAAAGAATAAATTAAAGGTATATGTCCAAATTAATACTCCCTGCCTTAAATTTTAATAACAATGTATGTAGTCCAGCCAGTTTATTTCATGTATCTTGCTCAAATGATTCCATACTATTTCTCTAATAGTACTGTACACCATCTCCATCCTAAGTTACTTTCTAACTATTTCCCAAACTTTTAATTTTATTAACATCTTGAATAGTATTTAATATTAGCATTTAATTAATATTTAACAATAACAATATATTTTGCATTTGCTTCCATTTAGTTTTTTTTCCTTACTGACAGGTAACTGATATCTTAACACACTGTGTACTGAGCAAAGTGAGTACTACATTTTGCTACTCATGCCCATGCATATAATTATCTCAAGAAGTAACCAAAAATTAATTATAGTAACAACTGAAGATATGATAAAAACCTCATCACTACTCAGTCTAAGAAAGGTATAGTCTGCTTTATTTAGAATTTCTAAAAAGAAAGAAACTAAATTATTAAGTGTCAGGAAAGAATCTCTGTGCAGGAGATCACATAAATATGCCCTTCAAGTTGAGAAGACTTAGACATCGATGTAATTGTAAGTGAAAGGATTTCCCTGTACATTTTACAATCCTTTTCAAGTAATTTCATAAATAACTTTACATTAAGTCAAACTATTGCAGAACCTATATTAAAGGTTACAGGGAAAAACTTTCATTTGAAAAATTACAGTTGAGTATATGCCAAAGCAGAAAATTAAGAATGAATAGTAATTTTGACATAGCTCTTTCTACTTGCACAGTTAATGCAACAGCCTGTTTTAGTCAAGAAATGAAACTTATACAATATTTTTATATTGAGGTCCTTATTCTGTTTATTTTCAAAAAACCTGAAATTGTACTCCCCAAAATTTCAAAGCTCTTCTAGTTTACAAGAAAAGCTCACTTTGCAACATCCCACTTTTAAAGTACTTGAAGTTAGAATAATACCTGGCCCACCACATATGATTAGACAGACTGCAGGTATTTACTGTATGGCAAATAGTGAGTACCATAGGAAGAAGTCTTTTGCCTCAGCTTATAATTTCTCTTGGATAACCAGGTAGTTTTTATCAGGTAGTTCAGCATACACATGCAGCCAACATCCTTATTGTAAGCATACACAATAGTCATCTGTGCAAACTGGAACCACACAATTCTCATGTAGTTGTCAGCCATGGCTATTTCAATTATGTTTTTCAGAAATCTATTTTGTTTCTATTTGTTAATATATTATACACACCAGCTGTTAATATTGGATTTGATAAAGGGTTTCTGAATGTGTGATGTAATGAAAGATTCTTTAGCACCATATTCATATAACGCACTCAGCTTTTGTTATAAAATTAGTCTTAAAATATGTATTTTATTCAATATTTTACTGGGGTAAAACTTTTTCAAAGAAAGAGTCAAAGCACATGTCCTTGCTGTATTTCTGATATGATCTTTTTCCAAGAGATGTACAGGCAAAGAAATCTTAACCAATCTGATTTCATCCTAACATTTACTTCCAGTTTAAGACTTGTGTAATAGCCTAAGGAATCACTTTCTCAACTCTTCAGTAATAAAGAATCAAGAAACAGATAATTTTTTCAATTTCTTTCCATTACATTATATGTCCACATTTAGATGTATCTGGCAAAATCTGAAAACTGACACCAATGTGAGAGTCCCCAGGGATTCACAAATATAATTTCCATGCCACTCTGAAAACCAAGAAAAAATGGAAAATGTGAGCTGTTATAAATTTGAGCTAATCTCCTCCTGCCATAACCTAAAATGATCGTCAGCAGCCAGGTATAATCTTCTGGTATTCGACAGCATAAGAAGAGCTTGTCTATCTGAGCCTCAGTGGCTGGTAAGAATGTCAGTATCTCTCAAAATACTCACACAAGTAAATTCCTTTGCAACATTTCAAATCTGCAGCTGCTTGCTTACCTAGGAGAGGAGAAAAAAAAAAAAAAATAGAAGCAAGCAGATACGGTGTAGAATCCTTGAACTCAGCAAGCTTATTTTCAGGGTTAAAAAAAAAAGTAGCTCAAATTTTTTGCTGAAGGTCAGTAACATAAGACCAGTAATCATCTCCTGTAAGCTTGCTTTACTCTTCTATTTATGTATCCTGAAATAACATTGCTTAAATATGCAAAAATTAAATCACACCTCATCCAATCCCCAGGAGGGCAAGAAAAAAAAACCACATTTAAAACTATCAAGGCATTTTTTGATTGGTCCCACTTGCCAATGCACTCTATATCCTAAGCTTTATTGGATGTTGATGGGATTTGAGTTTCTTGTGAACATAAGATGCTTAGGAAGTTTTAGCTAAGGATAAAAGGAAAAGATGATTATTTCAAGATATGTTAAACACAAAATTAATTACTGCTATACTGCTCTTTTTAACTCTGAGTTACAGATATATTGCTATAATTTCCAAAAGCTTAATTTTATTTATATGCACTAATTAAAGCTCACATTGTTGTGGGTGGGGGGGAATCAAACAAACCTTTTCCTTATTTACAAAAACTTGTCAGGCATGTTTTATTTTTTAACCTGATATTTGAGTAAGAAAATTCCATAAAATATGGCAGTGAACCCACACATTAACATTCCTCTCAGCAATACTGGCCTGTATCAGAAACAGTAGCACTGTAAATACTACTTTTTCCAAGTCTGTATTTGGTTACTCGCCTCCAGCTGCTGAAATCAAGACATTACTTTTCTAAATTATCTGAACTATTATTATCTGAATTAAACTTTGGCCTTCCTGTTTTCTAACTAAAAATTGAAAATTGACCTGAACTTATATTACAGATACAGAAAGAAATCAAAGGGAAAGAATCCTACACAGGAAGCTTTTTTGGTGTATGGGAGACGGTATAATTTAAATTTAAAATTTGCATGGATATTTCAGGATCTCAGGGTTAAAAGTCTCTTCCTCAATTTTGAAATAGCATCAAAATCAAATTTGAGATAATTACTATTTTGCCCTCCCTTATAACGCTGCTGTCTATATTCAGTTTTATGTGACCTTTAATTTCCTGTAGAATTTGAAATTATCTGGTTTTAGTAGATATGATGG
>VZRH01007741.1:901573-909073 GCA_013397555.1 Urocynchramus pylzowi | reverse complement strand
AGGCTTGGTATGTGTCAGGTTTTAAAATATTCATCAGCTCAGGGTCTGGTTTCTGCAGACTACCACTGAAAGCAGTTTTGGGGGCTCCTTATTCCTTTTTGAGTGAAGGAACTTTATTATCAAAGAATTTGTCAAATATTGCAAACACAAGAGCAAGATCTGAATAATGTTAGGGTTGCCATGTCACAAGAGCTTATAGCATATACTTTTATTAAAACAGATATTCAAACAATATTCTCTAATGAGGAACTACTTCATCAGGTATGAAAGACTATGAAAAATTGGTTGAAAACTAAGACTTTAAAAGGAAACAACAGAGTAAGAACATTTGTGGGTTATTTCTTTCTAAACCACAAAAGTACCTGGGAAGTGAGGAACAAAGAACACACAGAGGGACACAAAACACCAATAAAAATACGTTCTTAAATATACTGAATTACACCTCCACTGCTAACCTTTAAAAAACTATTACCTAGTTTTTAACTCAGTTAAAAGGCTTAGGCTGATAAAATTGAACTGAATTCCAGTTAACTGCTGTTAACTACACAGGGATACCTTGACTGATGAAATATGTGAGAGCTGCCAAAAAAATACTCCTGGTCAATGGCTGGTGTCTAACACTCCCTCAGCCAAAAAGATTGTGACTGGGCCATGTGAAGCTGACACAGCTGAGGAAGCCTACAAATTTTCTTTGATAAAACCTATAAGTTTTCTGCAGATGCTTTTACTTGATCAGTCCAGTATGACCTTTTCAGCAGCTGCTTTTTCCACATATTAAGAATTGGCCAAAATAAGACATTTAAATGAAAACAATAATCAAAAATCCAGATACATGCTTGGCAGCCAATACCCTCTTGTTGAAGAAAGACTTTTTCAGTGTTCTGTCCTGTCCTGTGGATGTCATTATGTAGTTCAGATATCTTAACTACTGGATGATAGTAAAATGCCACTACCTTCAATGCTTTTGTAAACAATCCTTTTGGTAACCTCTATGATACTCACTGAGAGATTCTAAAATACAAATGATCACATAATTTTCAAAATATAGAGGAAGAAATAAAATATGGAAATGTAAATATCTTCCCCAGCTAGTCTTTTTTTTTATTTTTTTTTTTTTTTTCAGTTCAATGTCATCATCATGTAGAAGTCATTCCGTTTTGCAAGGTCTCTGGTGTTGTAGCAGCAACACTTAAAAGATATCCCTAGGTGGAATACTTTACTATTAAGTAACTATAAAACACACTTCCTTTCACCATCTCAAAAATTACAGATACTTCTGCATGCAGTTATAACTCCTGAAATGTGGAAAGCAGTGGGATTACACAGCAAAGTAATTTCTAAGTAAACTGATTGTATCTCAAAAAGACAAGAAAGTTAAGACGTTTTGTCCTCTAGTTTTTTGACTAGGCCAAAAGTATCTGATTAATTTTTATACAGTTTCTTTTCCAAAATGCAAATTAAAAGTGACCTTTAAGTTGTTAGTTTTAATGAAAGTGTGAATTCTTTTCCCAGGCAGAAAAGAAAACAGATGGGTGTGAACAAAACTTTGGTAAGCCACCAATCACTTATTTCTGGTGCAAACTAATTACATTAAAAACTAAATCCAAGGCAGGCTGCAAGTTCAAAGTACAAAAGCAGAAAGGATTGGATGAAAGGGACGTTTCATAAAGGAAAATCAAATAAATATATTCATACTTTAAGTAAATACCATAAAGCATGTGCTTGTGTGGAAAAATACACTCTGCTATGGACAAAGTGATGTAGATTCTCATGATACACTTCTCAAAATGAGGAGAAGGCAGGAAGGAAAATTGGCTTCAAGGGTGTTCTCACTTTCAGCCCCAGTCCAACCTATGTGGCACAATCTTGGGGCATTCTGGAAGGTGAATGAACACTACAACTGCATTATGCCATCATCTCACCTTTTGCTACTTCTGCATGAGCACAGAATTCTCCCAGGGTTTAGTGGTGCTGGAAGCAAGGGTAGATGCAGATACTGATTTACAAACAAAAGATGTTATTGTCCAAGACCTTAGTAGTGGATCGCTTCTTTTTTTGTCAGCTTTGACAAAAAAAGCAAAACCAGGTAACAAATTCACGTTGTAACAAACAACTGATACTAAATTAGAACCATGTATTAGTAACAAAATAAAAGTTAAGTAGATTAGGTTAGCCAAAATGCCAGTCATCAGTGTGTCACCATGCCCTAAGGGTTTTTACTGGGGACAAGGGAGGACTGGCCATATCCATAAAATGTGAGATTGTCTAGCACAAAGTAGAGCTTCTGAAAAATAACTTAAGGAACATGGTGGGCAAGCAATTTAACAGAAAGTCCTAATGACTTTAAAGGAAGATGGGTTAAAGGAATTGCTTTTAATTTGAGGGCTAAAGAGACAGGGAGGGGAACCGAATAGAGGAACGCAGCAAGCATGGGAAATTACTTTACTTCTGTTCATTCATGAGACCAGATTAGTAAAAAGAGTTTTGACAGCCATATTTTTTAAAGTGCATTGACAAAGTAGGAAAAGTGATGAAAAGAGCTACAATCCATTCTTAAGGACTGGAGAAAATAGAGGTGTTTCAACTGTGCAATGCTTTTAGTTTATAAAAAAAAATAACTGGGAGGTGATTTCATTACTCTACGTAGCCATCAACATGAGGACAAAATACTGAAGATGAAAGGACTAATATTCAGTACCAATATTACCAAAGTAGCTCTCAAGGCTGAAGGTGGAAGCCAAGCAAAATTAGACACATTGCTTACCATATGGTAATTAACAATTTGAACAGGCCATCAGGTGAATCAGTGGAGTCTACATTTATGAATCAATCCAGGGCTTTCATGGAAGTTAGACACTAGCAAATACAGCTCAGGAGTGCAGTTAAGGGATAATTACGTGTGATGCCTTGTGAAATGCAAGGCCTATAAGGTACAGAACATCAAGGCAGCCTTAATTGCTTTGGACTGAATGAATCTATAAATACATGAAAAAAAATAGGATTATCTGACTAAATATTAAAAAGAGACTGAAAAAAAACTCTGAAAAAATCTTCTCCTCTGGACAGAAATAAGGCACTACATTATTTCATATAGCTATAAATGTCATATAATTATAAGCAAATGGAAACATTTAGGCCACATCAATCATTGCTGTTGCTATTGCTGTAAATAGAATTATTGTCATGCAAGCATATATACACATCAACACATACAAAAATAGGCTGTAGCTGGAATAGTATTCAAACTTCTCATCCTTGTCAATCTTTTTGGCTCAGACAAAATGGAACAAGTATCCAGAGTTCCATCAACAAGATTACAAAATCAGAAAGCAAATTTTAATCTACCCTCCAAACAAGCACACACAGAAAGCACCAACTGATCTGGAAGCTGAGTCCCAACTCAATACCTAAACAGGATGGGAAAAGACCCCACGGTATGGATGCATGCTGAACATGTCTGCACAGACCCAGACAGTTCAGGGTTATAAGGTGATATGACCAGGAAAAGCAGCAGGGGAGAAAGCTAAATATCAGATTCCTTCCAAAAGACTATGGAAAGCTGAGCTAACAAGACATACATGGAAATCTAAAAAGCACAGTACTTCTTTTATATATATATGTGCTATATATCCATACGTATATATGTGTACAAACAGACACACACACACATATATATATGTATCTGTAGTGCTGCTCTATATACCACTGGGCTGTTTTCTCAAATAAACATCTTGATGTGTACAAAGTGACAGGCATCAGCACTGATCTTCTCAGTGTGCCTGAAACTGGACCCTGAGACAAGTCTATACCTGCTTGTCCACAGGATGCACCACTGGTTCTTCTCCCCAGAATCCACTAACAATACTTATTAGCTGCCTCCTTCCCTGAGCAGTGGGTTTGTGCTGCCTTCTGGTTCTCATTATTATATTCATTTCAGTGCAATTCCTGAAGTTTGATACCTCAGTACTTGAGAGGTCCTGCATGTGCCACCAAACAATGATTCGACATGACGTTGTGACAGAAAACAGGGAGAAGGAATAGAAATAAAAGAACAAGGGATCAAAACAACTGCATTTGGCTCTCTGTGTGGGGTGTGCCTATCAACACCAATAACTGTTAACAGTGAGTCAGATGTCACATCGATAGAGGAGTCAGATCACTCACATCAGCCTTCCATTTGACTGGAAGGTATCAGTCTTTTCCTTTATCTAAAAGGATATGTAAAAATATAATGGGCTATTAACTCTTTTTTTTTTTTTTTGCATTCCTATTTAGATTGTGCTAAGTTCTTCATTTCTCTTCAGGTCCTTAGTGATCTTTGTGCATTTTGAACCCTTCATAACTTTCAGTGCTTTGAAGACTATTCTACAGACATGTCAAGGAAAGCAACTAACATTGTTATTAATGTTGTGGATGACTTAACAGTGTAGTGATTTGCCTCATGAAAATCTACATCAAGAGACAATAACTTTAGGTATAAAGCATAAATTTTGCTTGATTTACCAACAGTTATGTCCCTAATGCTGCATATATATAAAGAAGAGGCCAGTTTAATAGAGGACTCGGACTCAGGCTTATGCCCCTGACTGCCACTGACAACATGGTAATATAGATGTTAAATACTCATAATTTGGGGGATTCTATTTTCTAACTCAAATATCTTTTTTTTTTTTTTTTTCTTGGAACAGGTATTATCACTTTTTATGCAGGGCATAAAGGGCCTAAATCACAAAAAATATTACTGTTTAAAAACTCATTAATAATAGAGAAGATGAGCTTGCAAATAAACTTGACTCTACAAGTACATGTTAGGTTAAAAATGTGTCCAGGAGGAAAGGTAAGAAAACTTGATATTTTTTTCTGTCATACAGAGATTTCCTTCTCTTTTTCTGTTGTTTGCACTCATAAAATTGCCCTTGTGGGAGTCAGTCCTGGAAGGATGCAGCAGCTAATTTTAGTTAATAAATTGTTGCTTTACTATGTATAGCCAAGAATCATCTGATTAGCTCTTTCTGTGTCAGAGCTGCTATATCTCAGTTAAATTTCCTAACTGTGAAGATTTAAAGACTTCTGAAACTAGTTCTTCAGAAAAGATGTGCTTCTATTACAATTTTCCACTCACTAAAATCACTGCCAAACTTTTTTGTTCATCAGCTTTCCAGAACTTACATCCGTATTTCATTATATAGCACTTGCCAGAAAATACTATTTTGGCCTAGTTTGGGTCTTTCTTTTAATGTATATAAGAAAGATCTGTTACATATATAAATCATTAGGAATTATTAACTAAAGGATTGCATAAATAATCTGTTTTATAATATATTGCAGATATTTCCAAGATAATGTGCAACAAAATGAGAAAAGTCTCACAGAGAGAAATATACTATGTTTCAAACATAATTTCTGAGCTGTTTAAATATGAAACAAAACCTTGTCAAGCTACAAGTTTCCAGCTGTTATGATATCATAAGATAAATTTACAGCTACAAAACAGCTTGGTGAGGGAAAAAAAACATTTGCTTTTACAAAGTATGGAAATATAAATGTTTCAAGCACTGCAACTGTCCAAACAAATTAGTAAAAGCTAAAATAGTTGAATT
The DNA here is from genome assembly GCA_013397555.1 of Urocynchramus pylzowi. NCBI lineage: Eukaryota > Metazoa > Chordata > Aves > Passeriformes > Fringillidae > Urocynchramus > Urocynchramus pylzowi. The sequence continues at coordinate 903,473 of VZRH01007741.1, read as the reverse complement.
CAGTATGGGTTTGATTCTGTACCAGCTTCATAGCACTTGTTATAATTATTTAAACCTGTAGGCAAAACATGATTTAAATCTTAGTGTGATGCATTTAATGATAATTTAAAATGATCTGATAAAAGTATACAGGTGGTCTCAGTGTCTAGAATTTCGCTGTATTTTATTAACTGAAATAATAATTTATTTCTCTAGTTAAGCAATAATAAAGCCAGATAACTAGGCTCTGAAGGCCCACTACATGTGGAGGTTTAAATTCTTAACCAGAGCTAAAATGAAAAAAGAGTTTCTTTCCTCCATGACTTTGAAAAGAATAGAGTGGTGATTAACAGCAATATTTTTTTTAATGAAACACAACCTTTCATCCCTGTCATCTTCTGACCATCCTTGCTTGTACGCAGCCCTCTGACAAGCAGAATAATAACGGTCATACATCACTGCCCTGAAAGTCCAATCATCTAAATCTTCACTCGCTGCAGCCTCTGAGACTCAATTACTTTATTGACATGCAATCTTCATAAGGGGAGAAATATTGTGCATGTAAGGTCACTTGGTTATGAAGACATATTATCATATTATCTGCATGAGGGTTGCAGGGCTAAGACCTGACAGAGCTAATTATAATGGTACATGATAGAGAGCTCAGTACACATTATTTGCTTGGCTGAAACTAAAGGTGAGGTAAGACCATGACATCATGGTTTCAAAAGAAAATAATTCCCTTTCCCTTAGAGACTATTAGTTTTATTGTTTAATGTTTTGTACAGATTATATTCATACACTCCTCATAAGCAAGCAAGCAGTGAGAATTTCTGAATTCAACTGTTTCCATTTGGAAGTACTTAACTCTTGAAGAAACCAATGGCTCATCTATAATAATAATGCAGTCCTTTTCATTTGTGAGACTTAAATCACATTTTCCCTGCCCTTCCATCAGTCCCCGAAAGTGTATCTATAAATATACATATGCACACGGCAAACTGATAGTCCAAAATTTGCACACAGCTCATACATACTGCTACACTAGTTTCTACACTTCCAAAGGCATGCAAGCCTCCATTAAAATGCTAAACAAAGTGTATTAGCCTCTCATTTTTCAATAGAAATAAATTTTCATTTTGCTTTCCTCTTCCTCTGTAGCAGCTTCCTTTCCTCCATGTACCTTCCTACTCCATGTAATACCTACTAACCCTCTGTCACTTGGCACTGAGGTACAGTCCACCTCTGCTCTGGGATGAGTGGCACAAAATACATCTCCTAATCCTTTACTGGCCATTCCCTCACATTAAAATGGAAAACAGGCAAGGAACAAAGCATATGTTGTGTCTTTTTATAAACAATCAATATAAATTACTGCACTATTACACTGAACAAGTGGAAGTCTTGTTTGGGGGTTTTCTTTTGGTTCCTTTCGGTATTTGTGGTGATTCTATATATTTATTTACAAATTTACTTTTTTGCATTTATTTTAAAGTTTTTGTCAAGTTTTATTCATGTCCACCCTTCAGGTAGGAAACACAAAGCTCACTCTTAGAATAGTTTCAGAATTGCAAATAAATGATGCTTGTGCCCCAGAATAAATTATATTGTATACTTCTGATGGGGAACATTATTCTTATTGTATAAAAACTCTGATCAATATGATATAATGATTCTATGGCAAATCATGCTGCACAAGGTTTTGCATTTTCCTTGTCTGAAGGCAGGGTAGAGAAGCCATCCCAGCTAATGTATCCCAGCTCCAAATAAGTTCCTTTCTCCCACAAGACATTGTACCAGCAATACCATTGCACCAATGAGATTCCAAAACAGGTACACATGCTTTAATAATATTGCCAGAGCATAACCTCACATTCAGATGCTTTCAGTTATCTAATTTACTGAGATTGGTCTTCTGCTT
>VZRH01007741.1:872681-901519 GCA_013397555.1 Urocynchramus pylzowi | reverse complement strand
TTATGAAATAACAACAAATTCACAGGCTCACCTACTGGGAGGAAAAAAATGGAAAAAAAAAATGCACTGTGCCCTTCTGAAAATATCTCTTCTTATTTTTAAAAGGCAAATTTTACAAACCTTGGTGTGTCGGGTATTACACTGTCCTTTCAACGATAGGTTAGTCACCCATACTTTTTCTAAGTTTATGATTTCACTATGTCTATCTACTGAGCTTTGCCTCTGAAAGAATCCTGCCTGAAGTTGAGTAGCATTCTGAAAGCTTATTTGATCCTGTATTTAAGACTTCACACAGTGTGGGATTTTAAAAAGAATTTGATCTAGGTGTTTCCACCAAGGGGTATAAAACAGTGCTTGGGAGATGATACAGATATCTGTATTTGCAGATACAAATAAGGAGATGTCAGGCCCTGCCTCTTTCCAGGAATAACATTTATGGTTAAAAGCATCTTTTGCTGAGTTAAAGATCCAGCAGTACAAAGAAGATAGTGAAGTAATCAAGCCCCAGAAGAAGGAAAACCAAATACACCCCAGAACCATATTATCAGTGACCATCCCACTGGCAGTTATCCAGCTGATGAGAAAGCAGACAGGTAGTGAGCCATGAAACTCAGAAAAAGAAGAAAAATGTCTTCTGACAGCTGTAAAATTCTGCCTCGAAGTGAGTTGTTAATTTAAAATTTCCCAATGTCCTGCAAGCTTCTGGTCTCAGATATGAACGACATGGAGAGACCCCAAGAAGGACGCAGGGAAAACTGGGCCACCAAAACTCCACCAAAGCACAGAGACCAAACTGCAGACTCTGAATAGCCAAGCTACACATGTAATTTCTTTAGCAACTACGTGAATACTCAATTTATGGAAATATGAAGTAAAAGGTCACCCCCTTGGGCATCAAAGACTTTTTATCAAGGAAATGGAACAAGAACTAAGGGGAAACAAATGTTAATGTCATGCCCAAAACCACAAAACATTTTTATTGCCAAAATTGCTTTGAAACTAACAGGGCCAGGCACATGATATCAGCTCAATATATTTCAGAGGTTTGGATCACAAGGCACCTAATTCAAATAACAAAACATGAGGTACACATCTAGGTGCTTTCCTCCTAGTGGCAATTAATGTGGACAACATGACATTGACAATATCAGCCATAGGAGAGATGGAACTGGGACACTCTCCAGAAAATATAATAAAAAAATGAATGACACTCAATAGTGGTAGCCAAAAGGAAAAATGAGATCCCCATATTGTACATCCAGTCTCGAGGACAAAGAACCAATAATAAGCAGATGACCTGAATGAAATTTAAAGGAACAAGACACTGATAAAATAAAATAAATAAAGTAAAAAAAGACAGTGCCTCCCATGGATTTTTAGCACTTACTTTAGATAATATAAAACACTATTAGTGAATTAAATATTCCATTTTGAATACTTTATGAATCATGCAACAAAGATTTCATCATATTCTTCTGGTAACACAACCTTTAGAAGGGAGTTCTGGAAGTTGAAAACAATGTGTCATGAAGAAATAAACTGGGAATACTACTCAGGCAGAGAACAAATTATTCTATGCCAGTTGTTAAAAACTTGCAAATTAATTTACAGCAGAAGAAATAAACAAACAATCTCATTTAGCTGAACATGAAGAGATACTGTGCAAAATACAAAAATGTATTCAAAATTCAGTTAGAAAATATTGGAAACCCTCTGAACTTCTCATTTAGATTTGCAAGGGGAAATAAATCAGCATTCAGCTCTAGAGAAATTACCAGGTACTCTCCAATGTAGGATGTAAAATCTGGTGATAGTAAAATGCAGCATTTGACATGAGACTTTTCCGTAACATTGGCTGCCAACACACTTTAAGTACCAAACACATAATTTACTGGAAATGTAGAAAAGAAAACAAATTAAAATGGGTGGCCTTTTGACCCTCTTTTTCAATATTAAAACGTGAATAAGGCACACCTGATTTTTACAATGCATTTCTCAATGTTCTTTTTCTTCAAAATCAATTTTTGTAAGTGTCACATGGATCTAGTGCTCCATACCAAGCAAAATGAGCAAACAAAACTCCTTTGGTAGCAAAATTGTGGTTTACTAATACTGAAGTGTTTTGTGAATGAGTGCCTTGGATTTAAATTTGTTAAAAAGTGGGAGACACACTAAAGCAAAATTTGAACAAAAAAGAAACAACAATGTGGGGGTTTTTTACTATTTTAAGTTATTTTTATTATTTCTTTAAAGAATAATAGAAATTTCCAGGCTGTTAAATTATTTTTCATTTCCAATTAATTGAAAAGGTACCATGTTACTTTATTGACAAAGTACTGGCTTGCAAAGGAGAGAAATGTGTCTATAAAATAGATTTCAGTCCATCTGAGACTCATAGATCATCAAAGAGAATGTGAACATGAGGGAACCAAATTACAATTTCCATGTGGCTCTGTTCCAACATACCTTAACCTATATTTTGGTCTACCCCACTCTCCTTATCCACCCCATCAAACACACACCCAGATATTAAAACCATCATTGTGAGAAACACAGTTTCCAGTATAAGGAGTTATTTGTTGGAAAGAGTTTTCAGCCAAAGGCTTACCTACAACTTGCCTGCCAGCTGCACATGTCTCTGGAAATGCAGAATTCCAGAGGGAAAAGTGACTGACCTGGTGTGGAAGGCAGGGGGAACTAAGGGTGTCTGACATGTTGCTGTTGCATGTCCAGCACCAGCACAAAGCTGGTGTCTAAGCTAGAGCTTGATTCTAAATAATTCTTCTAGAAAGAAGAAAGTTTGGTATATTAACCAGTAATAACAGTAGTAGCTTTTCAAGAACATGTTGCAAATAAATCAAACTGAACATTTTATTTATTCTGGCAATACTAAAATGAGTAACAAATACATTTTTGCAAGCCCTACTCTGTAAAAACACAGACCAATTGACTAATCAATAAGGTCAATAGTGAATCTCCTCATTGACTTTAAAGACAGCAGGTTCCTGTGCAAAAACACTTTAGAGGGAAAACCTAAGCTTCAAGCTATGATGATTACTTCAAATAGTTTCATCAGTTTGTATTTTTGAAACCCTTCTGGCAATAACTTTTCCCTTTAAACCATTTCCCAAGTCACAGCTTGTTAGAGAGAATGTTAAATGAGTATATAATGTTTTGGGAAAAGGGTAGGAAACCCAAAAGCCATAAGGAACAAATAACAAACAGAAACATTGCTTTAGTGACCTACAGACTATCAAAAATTTGTCCAGCAAATATTGTCAACCTTAAAGATTTTGACTCTAATGATGCCTTTTGTCATGGCTTCAGGGGGCCATGTGCCTATTCCATGGGTTTGCCTTATACAAACTGGTAGGAAATCATAATAAAATTCAAATAAAGATAGAGCAAAAAAAGCACATAATCTTAAAAGTGAATAACAAAACAGTACAAAAGAAAATATTGGGAATGAAACTGATAACACACCCTCTTGCCAAAATCTGGAGATGTAGATTGCCTCTGGATTAGTCCTCAGATTGCTGTAAAATACTACTTACCCTTTCACAGACTGACCATAAGAGATTCAAAGTCAAATTTAAAGAGTAGAGACCAAGGGAAGTATTTATCATACTGTTCCACATCAAAGTAAAACAACTTTCCTATAGAAATTTAAAGCTTGAATGAACAGGTGCCACTTAAAACTATGCATAAGGTACATATTCAAGCTCAAAGACTGGCACACAGAAGAATTGCAGCATTTCAAAGGATTTGTGCTAGGAATCCAATTGCTTTTTCCTACCAATTCAGCCTCCACTTGCAAAAATATAAGGATACTTTCTTCTTTTCAATATCACAAATGAATAGAAAAAAAAAGTTCATTTATGCTGAAGCATCCAACAATATTTCCTTTGCCCAAACAGTCAGGAGTTTTTAAGTGCAAGCCAATTTTTACATAACATGAGACTGTAAACTGAATGTACTAGCTTGACTTTTTATTTTGAATTTATTGAGTTCTATCATTATTCAGATGGGTTTTTTATGAGATGAAAAAGGAAAATCTGAGGGTTTTAGCTGTTCTGATTACCTTGTTAAATTACTGGCTTTGCAAAGACAGAGAAAACATAAGTGCTAAGGTTAAACACATAATTACATATCATTTCAATATTTTTTTTCCCCTCCGGTCTGAAACAATCCATTACTATACAAAGTTGCAGCATTTTGGAATCAGCTGTTAGATCTGAGCTCTGGAATTCATTCATCTGAATCTTCTTGAAGTGACATTGCTTGTCAAAAATCATCAGCCAATCAAGTTCTTAAACTGAAGTGAACTGTCTTCTTAAATTAAAATGATAGTTTACCCTGATTTTTCCATGCAAAAGTTGCATTGTGCTTCTCTGTCAGGATCAACTTCTTTTTCAGAAATTTTAACACAATACAAGCATTTATCCCTCTATCTTCCATTGGGCAAGGGCGAGTGGGCATGTAATTGAAATTCACTTCAATGAACTGACATAATTTGAAGGAGTAACAAGCTAGGTGAGAATATTTCTATTGTGTTCAAAGATGTCTTCATTTTAAACCAGATGGGAAACAAAGAGGAACTCATGCCAATTTCTGAAGCCTTGGTATTCACTCTTCTTCAGCTCCTCCTTTCTTCCCTTGCTGCCAGACGAGCTCACATATTCAATCTCAGGTCAATAAATTCTGTCCTTTTTAAGAAAAAAGTGTTACATAATTATCTCTTTGATGAAGATTTACTGTGAGGAGAAAGTACACTGGTGCCTTCCAAACAACATTTTTTTTTGGCATAGTTAGCCAAGCCCAAAGAAAACTTTTCTGAAATGTGAGATCACAACCCTTGGTCCAGCCTGCCAGAATACTGTGCTTATGCTCGGTGTCACTTCTGAGGACACTTTTCCTCTACAGAGAAGAGGAACTTCTCTGAGAGAAGAGAGCTTACATTAGGAGTCTTATTTTGGACAAAGATAGAAGAGCAGCAACTTCATCAGAAGCAACAGCTGATCCTTCAAAAGGAACAGTTTAGTAATGTCTGTCCATTTAATTTGTTTCTTCATCTCTTGATGATGAACAGAAGGTTATGAGGCTAGGAGTCCTATGACCAATTGCATTTCTAAGCAACAATCTTAGATTACATGTTTCTGAATAAACACAACAGCAGATAAAAGGCTGAAAAGGCAAAGAAGGAATAATTTGTCAAAACACAAACTAATCCACCTTTACATCAGGAACTACAGCTGAAGACAAATCCCACTGCAAATATTAGAGGCTTGGCTCAGCAATGTGGGTATGGGCTCCTCTGGCATTCCCTTTGCTCCACTGAGAGACACATAAGCCTATAGGAAAGAGGTGCTTAAAAAGGTGTGTAGAAAGATGAAAATAAAAGACAGTATTGAAAACAAGATAAAAATATTTTGCTTAAAGTACAGATAGAAATCTGTTAGAGAATCCTGAAATACTCTCAGCTGTAAAGCTGTAAAGATAATGCCAAACATTAAAGCCAAGTAGTAAGATGAAGCATCAGTAAATAAGTGTCAAAGAAACCAGATTATAAAATTAAACAAGAACATATATTTTAATGTCTGCAAAATGTTTCTTTCAAGAAACATTAGGCACTAAAAAAGAATGCCTTCAGGCTTCTGTATCACTGGATATATCAGTGGGTTTTTTTTGCTAACAATTTGGGGAGTTTGTGCCTCTGGGTGCTGCTGCTATGATTTCAGAATAGAATTATCTGATGCTATGTGATTTCTTGAATCATTAGTTTTCCATTTCTTCTTACTTTTTTTGTTTTTCTTTTATTTATACATGTACATACTGATACAAGCTGCCAGAAAGGAATAATGAAGAGACCCCTGGAAATAAAATATTACTTGATATGTTCTTGCAAAATATTATTATACACCTGATATCATCATCTAACATGATACTCCTAATTATTATTTGCATGACCAATTCACTTCTAGTATATATTGCAGGAGGCATTACTGCATCCTATATTTGATACATGACCACCACAAGAGGGTTCTTCCCCCAGAGAGTGGCTGGGCACTGGAACAGCTCCCCAGGGCAGTGGTCACAGCACAGCCTGACAGAGCTCAAGCAGGGTTTGGACAATGTCTGAGGCACATGGTGTGACTCTTGGGGATGTCCTGTGCAGGGCCAGGAGCTGGACTCAATGATCCTGATGGGTCCCTTCCTAGTCAGGATATTCTGCAATTCTAAGATTCACCTAAAAGAACAATCTCTTACCCAACCAGAATTGATAGACAAGAGCTAGCCAATGAGATTTAACACATGAAAACAGTGTTGAAGTGTCAATAACTCTTCTGAGTAAAAAAAAAAATAAATTGGTCCTTGAATACTAAGGCTGAAAGGAAGTTCTGACTTGAAAAAGTTACACAGTCTACCTACAGAAATCCATTATCATTTCTTCCATATTTGTTCCCAAAAAAGAAATACACCTTTTTTTTTTTTTTTCTGAATAATCAGTCTCATGATTGCTCAGCTCTAGCAACAGATTTTGCAAACAGTCTTACTTTACTCCCTGAGACCACGGAAATTATAAGAAGGCCTAAGCAGTCTGGAGAGTTATGAGGTAATTTTGATTAAGAACAGATTAAATTTCTGGTGACTGTATAGAATATGGTTGAACGTCATGTGCAATTTTGCAGTCTCATTGCCAAGTTGAGACCCAATTCACATGAAAAAAATTATTTTGAAATCAGAAAAAAGAAAAATGGTGGGGCTAGAGGGAACAAATAATTTTAAATACTGTAGAGCTGCAACTGGACAAATACTGTCAAAAAGAGATGTTGAAATAAAAACACTTATGGATTTGAAACTCAGTATTCTAATAAGAGGTGAACTACTTTCAAAAGACAATGGGATCAATATGACCAGTACAAACATAAATCTGAATGCAGTTAAAACTTGCATGGCAAAAGCTTCCAACTGAGAAAGAACCAAGAAATCCAAGAATGAGCAGGAAAAATCCCATGGACTTCAACTACTTCACAAACAAAGTATGAGACATGAAATTGGAAGGGCTGCTACTCAGGCATTTCAGGCCTAAAATAGATGATTGTCTATCTATCATCAAATGGAAATTAAGACTGGATATGCTAAGGGAAGAGTGACAACTGCAGAATGTATCAATCTGCTCTTGATTTGTTTTCCAAGCAGAGGTTGTGGCAGGAAAAAGACAAGTTTGATACTTGCTTTCCATATTTCCAGTGACCATTTATATTAATAGATCCGTTAACCTAACCTTTTTACCATCACCCTTTTATTTAATTTTTAATAGAAATGATACTGGTTTTAATTGAACTACATAGTCTCAATTCTTAAGATAATGAAAAAAAAGAAAATAGAAAATTCAATAAACACACTATAAATTTGCTTGCTGCCAGATTATTTTCATTGTCTGATGCCACTTACCAAAATCCTATAAATCCAATTTTTGGATATTAAAAAAAAGGAATACCTTAAGGTCACATGCATCTCAGTTTAGACATAATTTGGGACTTCATACTTTCCTTAAATTCTTGTCTAGACTGTTGTATACAAAGAGCCACCCAAGCCAACAGTCCCATCTTCACTGTGAAGTGTATCTGGGATATATTGCAAGGCTGATAAATTGTACACATCAGAGTATTAAGCACACCAGAACTAGAATAGAAAATTAGGGAACAATGAATCAGGTAATATTAAGGGCAGAAGGAGAAGCAGGGAGAAAGAGCCAGATTTGGTCTTTCACTTATGTGTTACCATTGCCTGTTCCAACAGTAGTGTGGCTGTGGAGGCAAGCGTGATGTTCTAGGCCAAACATGATTTGTAGAAGGAAGTAATAAATTTAACTACAGTAACTAGTGGAGAAAAAAGAGATGGAGAGGCTTTTGGGCAGATATGCCCTTCTTCAGGCTTGCTTTTCCTCCCAGTCCTTGTGTGTTTTATTAATTTTTTTCAGATGGTCAAACAGATACCTTTTGTGGCTGACAACAGACCTAAAGAAGGGCACATGTGCCCAAAGTGTTTAAATATTATTTTTTTAATAAAAGGTGTTTTTGTTGTTGTTACAACCTGTTGTTGTAAACCTTGCCTTGGTTCTTTTTCACATCCTGCATAAACTCTGAAAATTCCCTTAAGTAATATAGACGCAAGGAAAGAAATACCTGCTTCTCCTCTTGTCTCTGCGCTGTTTAGTCATGCAATGACCAGAATCCAAAGTGCCAAAATGATCCAGGCAAAGATACTGCCAGGATATTTCCATTTTGACAAGCAACAGGAAATATTAAGTATTTCATGGGAAACAGTCTTCTCTTCAGATTTCCAGACTGATTTACAACTCAGGGTCAAATAAGCATTCTCATCTTCCTTGGCAGTAAGAACCAAAACACACAAACAGCTAAAGATTCTTCAAACTTTAGTAAGAAAAGAGAGAGGAGTACAGATTTTCATTTGTTTCCTCAGTGCCTTACACTGGCTAGTATATATCAGAATCATTAATGACTTGAGATCTGAATATAGTTTGAATGAAAACATTTCAAAGCTCACAAGGCTCTGTTCCCAGTAAGTCTGGTCTCTGTATAATGAAATGCATTCCTTCTGGCCTAATCTTACAGACTTGGCAAAAGAAATGCCTTTGGTATGAGCAAAAATTCCAAACTTGAGTCTTGCAATTGCCCCTTCTAAAGGGTCATTTATTGTGCATGTTGTTTATCAGCATGTGTCTGAAATGAATGCTGCTTCAATGCAATGCAACAGGAGGTCACATTATAATTGGAATGCAATCAGCAGAATTGCTTATGACTTGGTTTCCTTTTTTAAATGGCAATCCATGCCACATCGGCTATTATATTAATGTTTTTGCATTGCTAAAAAGGAGAAGGGAAAAAAGCCTTTACAGTGAGCAGCTGATACAGTACTCTATAACTGAAAGATCACATGAGCTAAACAAGACCCAAACACTTCACCTTTAAAATACCAAACCATCTGGTTAGCTGTCCCATGATAAATCTTAATGATAAATGTCTTCGTTTTGATGTTACAAAGGAAACGCAGATCTGCTCACTTTTGGCACAGCTGCAAACACACTGGCAACAGCAGAATAGAACTCAGATGTCAAAAATATAGAAAAAGACATTAAAAAAATTTTTTTTACTGCATTTTACGAGATATACAGCTTTAGATCAGTTTGTGAATGGGCAATTAGAAGTCCTGAGTTTTCCAAAGAAGCCTTTGGAGCATGTTTTTCTTGCTGTTTGTTTTTAGTTGGAATTTGATTTTTAGGGATTTTTTTTTAAGTTTATTTTTTTTCATTTTTATCTAGACAAAGCAGAAAGCTTGAAATATGCATGACAGAAATTGCAATATGCTTTGGTAACTCAATTCATATTTTGTCAGTGTTTCATGGTTATTAAGGATAAATTAAAAGAGACTGGAAAATCTGAAGGGTTATGGCAAAGACGATAATCACAGACTCACAGAATGGGCCAGGTTTGAAGAAACTACAGGGGGATCATCTACCCCAACCTCCCTGCTCAAGCAGAGCCATCCCAGAGCACATGGCACAGGGTTGTTTCCAGACACTTCTTGAATATCTCCAGTGAGGAGACTCCACAGCCTCTTTGGGGGATCTGTTCCAGTGTGCAGTCACCTGCACACATAGTTAAGAAATTCTTCCTCCTGTTCAGGTGGAACTTCCTGTGTATCAATTTCTGCCTGTTGCTTCTTGTCCTATTGCCCAGCACCACTGAGCAGAGCCTGGCTCCATCATTTCAACACCCTCCCTTCAGATACTACAAGACACTGATGAGGAATAAAAAGAGCTCTAGTTCTATGCAGAAAAAAAAAAAAAAATCCATACAAACTTTACTATAACTGAGCAAAAAACTTCCACCCTTACCCAAAGGTACAAAAATAAGCTTTGATATAGAAGTTGTATTAATTTTTTTCATGCCAATATTTCTTAAACCTTCTATTCACACCAATTGATGACATCTAAAAATTTCAAATGCACCTCAAAGAACCAGAGGGAACTTTCAATTAAAGTTTTTAAAACCAAAAAAAATTAAAAAGAATTTGCTGAAGGTTTCATAAATTGCAGCAATGGTGAGAAAAACTTTTATCTTTCAACATTTTCAACATTTATTGCATTTCTATGGATTGGCAAAGTTATTTCTGTTTCTTTTCATTGTTTAGCCAGAGACAGTAACTGCTAGTAATTTCTCAAATCTCTCTGTAATCTCTCAGGCATTTAAGTGGTCAGCTCTGAATTTCTTCTTCTTACTTATTGACCTTGGGTGGCAGCAGTCCATTTCAATGTAATGTTTCTATAACCAAATTTGAAGGCTTTTCTCCAGGTAATAACACTGCAGCTTTTCCCAGTATTCAGCTTCTGCCTTGACATCACTCAATTTCCTTCCATTTCCTCATTTTACATACTATAGACAACTATCCCACTGATAATTCTGTCTCCTTTCATTAGACAGTTACAGATTCTTTTTTGGCCAATGATACACATTATTTTCACCTTTCTTCAAGAGTTCTTTCTGGTAGGCCCTGCTTTATTTTCTTTTTCACTTACTCCCCATCTGTTTCTGGATATCAGTTTTACTTTACTCATTCCATTCTACTGTTCAGCTATTCATCAGTACTGAAAGATGTGGATGATTCTTCTGTGCTCCTGCTTATATATACAGTACTTAATTATTCACAGATGCACTGCCTCCCATCCAACCCATGCTCTTCTTGTTACTTAGCAGAGACAAAACAAGTGTCTTTTACTTAACTCTTCTATTTCTTCAAAGGCAATTTTCCTAGACATCTGACCATTTTCATATCACATATTGAACTCCTAACAGGCTACAGCTACTTCTCAAACTAAGTTATTCCAGTTATTACAACATTTGGATCTCCATTTACAGATGGTAAAGCAAGGGTTACATATGTCCAGTCCCCAACTCATATGCTTTTATTTTCCTGTCCTATCATACTGTAAACTTCTAATTTTCCTGTTTACTCTCACATATATTGTTGGGTGTCATGACACAAACATGCATTTCTAGGGTGGTCTCTGTGCATCTGTTTATGCCATTCACTTTTTCCTAAAATTTTAGCTTGCATTGCTTTCAATATTATTTTAAGCCTGTTTGTTATTCCTATGGCCTCACGAATTTTGTTCCCCATAATCAAAAAATATCATAAGGAGCTACTAGCATCACAAAAATCTTGCATTCAAAATTAGGATTCCAAGTGATAAAAGACAATTAGCATGAGGTTTGGCAGAGACAAATAGAAAAGAGGAGCTACAGGACTGGACTAAGCAAATGCCATCAAGACAAAAGGTTTTGGGGAAAATCTAAAAGGTCCATAACTAAAATGTGTTGTTTGCACTACTTTGGCATTCTGAAATACTGAAATAGGCATATGGACTAGAATGTAGCAGATTTAGAGAGCATCTGGGATTTCACAAGATGATCCACTCATGTTCCCATCATCTATTTCAACTTTTCCTTTGGATCCAAGTTAAGAATTCAATAACCAATTCACACGCAGTTCTTTTTCATCTTAATGATATCCAAGCATTCTAGCAGGAAGCACATAATATCACAATTTGACTGAAGTTATCTTACTATTACCTTTGTGTGTACTGTTGTTCTGGGAATTGCATCCAACAGAAGGTAGTAGAGGATTGAATCACATCTCTTTCATTCCTCAATTTGAATTTCATGGTGTATGCCATGTGGGTAAATACCTAACATCTCTCAGTAAACTACAATGGGATAACTCCTTAGGGAGGTTAAGTCATTACCCTGTTTCAGTGATTACAGCATGCCTGTGAAAGCTGTAATCCAAATGGTAAGACACATTTGCCTCAGCAATTACTAGAATATAGACAGGAGATCAATGTTTGTATTGATGCTCTTTTATAAAATTTACATTTTTATCTTATTTTAAAGACTTGTGCTATTTCATTTGCTTCAGAGCCCAGTCTAACTTTTAGTATCCACACTATGTGCTACTGTTCAACCCCAGCCAGCAACTGAGTACCACACAGCCACTCCCTTGCCCCACTTCATGCAATGGGGAACAGAATTGGGGAAAAAATAAAGGTAAAACTCATGGGTTGTGATAAAGACAGTTTAGTAATTGAAATAAAGTCAGATATAATAATAAGAGTAATGAAAATAAATGAGAAGAGAGGAAGAAAACCTCTGGACTGATGCCCAGCCAGTCCCCCAGCAGTGGTTGGCCTCTCCTGGCCAACTTCTTCCCTGTTTCTGTAATAAGCAGGACATTCCATGGTATGAAACATCCCTTTGGCCAGTTCAGCTATCCTGGCTGTGCTCTCTACCAGCTTCTTCTGCACCTCCTCACTGGCAGAAGAGGGAAACTGAAAAAGTCTTTGACTCAGAGTAAGCACCACCGAGCAGAAACTAAAATATCCATGTGTTATCAACATTATTCTCATACTAGAACCAAAACACAGCACTGAACCAGCTACTAGAAAGTAAATTAACTCTATTCCAGCCAAAACCAGAACACTATGTTAGACTTTCAGATAGACTTTTGAATATTTTATGAAATGCTCAATACATTGGATCTTCTGTAGGCATCATTATTTGAAAGTGGAAAAAATTATTAGTGAAATGTAGGACTTCATTTTTTTTTTCATATCTACAGCTAACAAGATACCATTACTGAAATATCTATTGTAAGCCTTTTACTAATATTTGATCACTTATCAATCCCTCTAGCAGTTCTCTAAAAATCTTGAGGAATGAATGACAGAAGGAACTGCACAGCAGAACTCTTAATAGTTTAGACCACAAAAAACCCTGAAATTTACAGATCCATATGGCAGGAGGGGGGGAAGCCACCAAAACTCAAAAAACCCCAATAAAACAAACAATCAAAAAACCCCACAACCATACAGCTCAGAATTTGGTACTAAAGATAAATTTTCACTTTTTATTTTACCAATACCTCAAAGTTCTTCATCAAAGTTTTTCTTGTGGACTAGAACTCCTCACAGCAGCTGGAGGACCAAGTGTGTTTTAAGAACAAAACATACCAAGAAAATACCTAGCTTCTTAAGTGTTTTAAACCTAAACTTATTTATGTTTATCATCAAATTTAAAATCCACTAAGAATATAATTTCCTTTCATAATGAACTGACCATTGTAATAAACAGAGAGCAAACTTGTTTTTATGCTACTATATGAAGGGCATATTTTAAGTTACCCTTATCATTACTACAAACATTTGTACTGTAACTGAGAAATAACTTTAATATTTCCCCTACACCAAAAACATAAAGCCAAGTGAAACCCCAAATGATGGTTAAAAGATTTTTTTTTCCTTCTGTGATAGTAGTGTAGAAGTACCAGAAAAAAGCCAAGAACTTCTCTTGTTTCAAATTATGTCGTGGTATGATAAATTTCTTGCATACCGATGGTATTTTCAAGATTGAGAAAGATCCCTTCAAATGTTCGGACTATAATTTTGGAATTTATGCAAAAAATCTTTAGCAAGCGAACTGGTCAAAGTTTTATATAAGTTTAAACATTTTTCATTCCAAACTTTGACCATTTATTGATTTGATTGCTTTAGATCTTCATTAATTGCATTATTAATGCTACTGACCCTGATGTTATTCTACTTCATGTCCCAAGCACTACTATAACTAAAACTTACACGGTTTTGAAAATTTCAAACACTACATTAGAAGTTTCATTCTTAAAATGGCAAATGAGGACAATAAATACACCCCTAGCAAGTTCAGCTTTCCTTCTCTCCCTAAATCAAGAGTACCAGAGTAC
This sequence comes from Urocynchramus pylzowi, assembly GCA_013397555.1. Classification (NCBI taxonomy): domain Eukaryota; kingdom Metazoa; phylum Chordata; class Aves; order Passeriformes; family Fringillidae; genus Urocynchramus; species Urocynchramus pylzowi. The sequence goes on along the minus strand of VZRH01007741.1, from coordinate 887,677 downwards.
CTGGCTTTTCCAAGCAGCAGTTAGCTCTAGCTTGATGAAGTTCTCTGTGGAGCAAGCAGACCCACAGCACATTCACAGCCTGGTGAGTTGATCTGGACATGAGCAGCAGGTCCAGACTTGAAGTGTTAACATTATAGCACATTTACACAGCTAAGTCTTTGCCCATTCATGAAGGACTCGTGGGAAAAGGACTAGCCAGGAGCAGGCTGTCACTGCCAGAACATCCAGGCCTGCAGCACCATCAGTGCCAGCACTGGAGGGGCTCCTGAGGAAGGGAGCAGCCAGAAACAGAGCAGAGGATGGACAAATTGGTCTAGCAGGCCACATACAGCTGGAGGCATCGTTTGGGTACCCCTGCTGGAAACCATAAAACTCTATAAGCTTCATGAAATAAGCACTATTACATTCACAGTAGAATGTATCACAGTATCCTTAGCCTAAATGCTACTATTTCAGATCACGTTGGGAAGGGCATATTATTTCTTTGACAAGTTATGTACAGATCAAGAACATAAACAACTAGTAATAAACATCAACCTTTATTACACTTTTCCCATTCATCTGTTGTGAATACAAATGCTGGAAAGGGCACAATCCACCCCTGGAGGTATCTCTGTTCTGCTGCCTGCAGATGTTGACAGAAAGTTCCTCCTCACTTTCCAGTGGTGATGGTTGCAGCAGGACTTGAAACAACAAATGCCTCATCTGTCCATTCTTTCTTGGAGAAGAAAAGTGTTAGTCATAGCTCCTGCTTAGCTGGGTAATAGAAGGTGATAATCCCTTCAGGAATGTCACACTTAATATCTACTTTGGGCATGACAATCACTAAATTCCAAGGAGATTAGCATTGCAGACTCCACTAAAAGAAAACTTTGCTATGGCAAGATGGAAGCCCAAGGATAAAATTAATAAAACCATATAGGAACTTTTTTTTTTTTCAATTATCAATTCTTGCTCCAATCTATGCTTCCTAACACCAAGCTTCTAATGAGATTTCAAACAGATGAAATTTCTACCAAATAATGTAGTGTTTTCTGAAAACTGCAAGGCAAGCAGGAAGCTGGGTAATTCAGCATGTACATTCATCACCATACTTAGTATTAGTTATAACAGTAAATACATATTCAATCATTATGCAAAGACTTCCAGTCAGAAATAGAGAGATGTGGCAGAAACGGAAGGAAAAATACTCTCTCTAATGAAAGATTACTGACATTCTGCTACTAATTAGTAATGTGCAAACATTCTGCAGGATTTCAGACTAACCTTTTTTAATTTTTTTTAAATATACTTGATTAAAATTTAATGCCTAAAAGAAAAGTTCTTCCTGAACAGAAATCAGATCTCTCTAAATTTTAGTTTCTTCCTTGCAGATTAATAACTCAGTTTAGCATTTCCTGCACTTATTGATGGAAACTCATGTTAGAAATATTGGCAACATAAAGCCAAGATTTCCTATAATGTCTCAAATTAGTTGGCTACCACAGGTTTATGGATTATTAATGCATCTCCTGTTGGCATTCTGCCTTATACCATTTTTCATTGAAATATTAAACCAAATTCAATCTTTTCTAGATTTTTAGTAACATAAAGCTTGCAAACAGCATTAACCCCTGTTCCAAGAGTCTCTCATTCAATAAGTCTTTTAGGCATATGTTCGAAATCATCCATATTCAGCAAAAGACAAAAGCACATAATGGAATCTAGGTGGCAGTTCAGATATTTTGCTGAATTAGGGTAAGTAATTCAATTGTTCCTATTAAATAAAAAATGCACCACAATAAGAGGGATCGGCTTTTAAATAATTGTGTTTACCTTAGTGAACTGAATTAATATCTTTTCAATTGAAACAAATAATTTAGATAATTAAGCATAAACATTCAGAACTCTATTTTTGTAACCAGGAAATAAAGTTTTTCTTGTCATTCAGACAAGCTGTAGGATTGAACATTAGGATATTAGGTGGAAACTTTACCAAATAGAAACTCACCACTAATAAGTTGTAAATTCACAGTTCACTTTTTTTTTTTTATCTGAAGTGCTTTCTAGATCATGAAAAAGGACAACTACACACAACAAAAGTAGCTATCTGTGTTTTGTTTAACCAGAGTGCCTGATAAGATTAAATAAGACAGTGGAGTTAACACACATCACATATGAATACCAATAGAATTAAGCCTCTCATTCCTCATGGAAAGCCCAGCAATATAGTTATTCTTATGAAATAATTATTACTGGATTGTTTAAAATTAAAAACTGAAATATGAATATAATTTATAAATTATAGCATTTTACCTCTTTCATATTCACAAATCCAAAGATACTAGCAAACAGTTGAGAGAGGTTAAATTGTTATCCTAACAATCTCTCCCTGATGAAACAAAAAGGCAGCAACATTCCTTCCAGATGTGCAATAAGAAGAGAGAGTCACTCTGTTCCCAGAGGATGCAAGAACTCAGAATTTCAAAGGCTGATGCCAGGAAGCCTTGCCAGATATACTTCACAAAAAATGTTTGATGAATTATTATGGTGAGCATCAAGTTTTCAGATAAATGACTGAAAATAAACTAGTTTGTATCTCAATGGAGAGTATAAATTTCCTTTTTGCTTTGGGAACTTGAAGTATGGAGAAAGCTGTTGACCATTCCACCTCTCACTGAACTAACAACATTTTACTAAAAATGTGTTGCTTTCCAAATTTCCTTTACTCGTAGCTCCATAAATTTAGTCAGAGAGGCAAGATATCCAAAAAAATTCTTACACAAAATTATGACAACCAAGTGATTTGCAAACTGCCGGAATCTGCACAATCTGTAAGAGGGAAATCACTGATCTGCAATGTTAAACACATAACTAACAATTTCTATTAAACTTTATGAAAAGAAAGGAAGCTGCAAAACATGGTTCCAGTATTGATTATGACATACAGACATGAGAAAAAAATCTGATTTCAACATGGGCTGTGAATAAATACTGACATTCACAAATTTTATTTAAAAATCACGAGAGTAGTAATATTTATCTGAAAAGAGTGTTCTGTGATAAAGCAGAAGCAACAAGCTTTTAAATTCTCATCCATGAAAGCTCATCTTACACTTTATCTTACACATGCAGGAATAGGAAAAGCTACCCTCTCCCTAGCTCTAGAACCTCCATGCTATACCATGTCTCATGAAGTATTTTTCTTTTTTAACTGCTGAGGACAAACTAGGAAAGTACTTTCAAAATTGTTATAAGAATTGGCCAGCAATCACACAGCTTCATTTTGCATGTCTACAGTGATCAAAAAGGATTTCTCACTGAACAGAACTGAAATTACAACTTCAGAACAGACTTCAGAATAGAATTATCAGCCATGAAAGAGTCAGAAGCAATAAAAAAAAAAAAAGTATGATCAAGAATAATCTAAACATAAAGTACTTCTTCCAAATAGTGCAGACTTTTTATGTTTCTGCCTTCATCTTCCTTCTCTTGTCCCCTTCATGCTCCTAAATATTTCTGGGATTATTCAAATTGCCTAAATAAAATTCATGCATAAGAAACTCTTTTGCCTAAATACATGAGGGCTTATTACCACATTTCTTTACTGGCACAAAATCTGAGAAAAGCCTCAAGGTGCAAATGATCTGCAGTCTATTTAACATCATGGTTATTTATTTTTATGGGCACTCATTATTACTCTTTACCCTAAATTATAGGTACATTCCTGGCTCCATTTCCCACTATTCCATAATCTTTATAATAATATGGGTTTTCAGATTTCCAAATCCTCCTCAATACCTCATCAATCAAAAATGCATGCAAGATCCACTATTTGTTATACTGGGCAGAGAGAGCAAACCATGGGACCACAGCTTGGAGCCCAGATAAAGACTTTACTCATATCCCTGGACTGGGATACAAGCCATGGCTTTGGTAGCATTTACTAAGAAAACCTGTTTTGCAATATCTTAAACAGAGTCTTTGCATACAAACTGATATGCACTGAATTAGTGTTCAAATACCACAGTTCCTATTTTATTATGGATTATGTGCTGAACTAGTTCTGTCAAGTTTAGAACAGTATGCCATAATTTTGACTAAATCTAAGCCCATGCATCTTTTTCCATGGAAACGGTATTACAAGCTTGCCCATTTCTCCCGTCACAGAAAATTTTCATGAATATTTTGATAAACAGCTGTTATTCTATAGTAGTTTATACCCACAATAGCATCAGAAATGACACAGCACCAGAAGTGATCACATAACACTTGATTTTATGGATGACTCAGAAAACTGTAGTTCACAGCATTTTGAGTTTTGGGCTTACTGGGCAGGGAAAAAACTTGTGCCTTGATGAAAAAGCCCTTGGCTTACTAGCCATGTATCCATTAAAGCTGAGCTGGGTTGCTGTCACTGTCTTTACAATACCTTTAGAAAGGAGTGGGTTTAAACAGGCTAAATAATAAGGTATTGGTCCTTTCCTGAAACTATGTTTTGTAATTGCTAAAAGGAAAGACTGTTCCAAAAAAGGGATCCATTAGTAAAAGTAAAGTCTTATTGGTACTGCATCATATATGCAAATGAGAATAATTTATTAAAATGCAAATTTTGCAACACCAAGACACCTCCCCCCCAAAATCCACTACAGATGAGAGTCTCTTAGATAAATCTGTATGATTTAGAAGAAACTAACCTCTAACCTTTGAAAATTGTAGTTTTTCTGCATTGAAGGTTCCTAGATGTGCTCACAAAGTCAATGATGTCCAGAACTGTTAATTCTCACCTGCCACTCTACATTGCCTCTCACCTGTTTCTCATGTTGATTTTGTAGTCCCTGAGATTTATACATCAAGATTTACACCTTTTTATTGAATTGTGTGGGCTTCAATGACTATACAGTGTTTCTGGCCAAGCTTAACCATGCTCTCTTTATGGAAAGAAATAAAAATTATACAAATATATTGATAGATTGCAAAAAAAAAAAAAAAGAAGATAAGTGATAAGGGCAAGTCAGAATGATCCACACAGGAGAACTGATTCCTGATACCATGAAAACAAACTTTGTGGATAGTGGTGATAAAGGACATATCATTAACATTATCTAGGAAGCATGTAGGCCTCTGACGTGAGTCCTTTTATTGGAAGAGGTATTCTAGTTATTAAATCTTCAGTTCAAGAAATGAGATACTTAAACCCATACAGTGCCACAAACATTTTGGCTAAACCACTGTACATGGTGCTTTCTGCCTATCTTCTCAAATATGAAAGCAAGGAAAGCAATTTTTTTTTTCTTTTATTCACTGCCTATCTTGCCCATTTAACTTATTAAATGCATCAGGCCATGGATAACTTCTTGCTACACATATGCTTGACAAAGGGCCCACAAAAGAATTCAGTATTCTCAAATAAGATGACAATACAACTGTAAGAGAAAAATGCTCCCTTTTCATAAGGAGAAATCACAACATCCTCAGGGACAATAAAGGACACATAGTAGTATCCTAAACTTTTCTCCAAATTAGCATACATTTCATTAAAATTCTTGTGTTTCAGTAAGAAACACTGACTTTTCAGTAGAAATGCCATTTACATCAGTAACAGATAAAAATAAATAAATAAAATGAAACTTTTTAAGGTCTGCAATAACCCTGCTGTAAAAGCAGCATAAATTCCTTTGGTTTTTTCTCACCTCCTAGAACCACCTTCCTGCTGTTAAACAGAGAGGAAAAAGTGATGTGGGGAGGAGGACCCAAGATGACAAAAGAGAAGGCAATTCTCTCATGAGCTTCACTAAATAACCCTCATCTATTAAGGTCATCGGAGTCAAGGATGCTTGCAACTTGTTATTACCACAAATATTCAGATAGATTCTGAGCCACAGTGGGTTGAAGACAAGAAAAGGAAACACATCCCATGAGCAGAATTACTAAATCTTTCTCTAAACAAATACAAAGACTGGAGCAGACAGGTGCCAGACCCTTTGTTAATTGTGCCCCAAGGCTCCAAAGCTCTCTGCCTTATGACATTAGATCATAGGGCTCTCTTCCTTCCCTGCTTTCACAATTCCCATCCTTTCAAGCTTATTCACTTGCGTAGCCAAGCTCCACAGACTACTGCATTGTAGGTGCCCAGAGACAATCTACATAAAGGATATTTCATAAATGCAGATTACTTTGTTAATCAGAATCTCCTCACTCCCTCTGATTTGTTACCCAAAGCAGCTCTTCAAGCCTTTTCTTAAGTTTTGTTTAGTTTTTTGTTACATATGAAGCATCATGGCAACAGCACAGGAAAATATTAAATTCAAGATCTTAATTCAACTGTGCAACAAGTCAGTTAGAAGAGGTTTTAAAATGGCTCAAGAGCACACACAGACTCATTAAGTGCAACCCTAACATTTCCTGGGTTTTTCAAACAATCTGTGTGATTGACCTTAACGTTCCTCTGGCTTTTCATACTCACATGAAATTTCTTTCAGGTTGATAAGAGAGAACACTCAATTCTGCTTGTCTAGGCTTCTCAGAGTATTAGAGTTACATGAGGGAAAAGGTAAAAGCACAAGTTGACTAATGAAATCTGTGAGAATGTGCTTTTTTGTCTAAATATTGGAGTGATTGTCAAGGAGACAGAAGCTCTGACCGTATTTCACCGTCAAATTATGATTGTCATTGTTCATAGACTAAAAGAAATCTGACAGGCATCCTAAGATTTAAGATTCTTAAGTATCTTTTCAATGACATATTTCAGTGCATGTGATTACTGAAATTACAACATGATCTATTTCACACTGCCCCCCTTCCCCTTCTAATTTAAACATGTTATCTATCAAGCTCTCATTAGAGAGGTTAAATCTTATCAAGCTATTCTTAAGCAACTCCAAGTCTATTTTCAAATCAAGAATCACCAAAATAGTAGTACTGATGATGATCAATCAAAACATTTAAACTACTTCATGAGAGAGGCAGAAAGCTTGCATATATCTTGGATAGAATTCACCCATATGTTTCTGTTCATTCAGTTGCCATGCAGAGCTTGGCAAATGAGATCAAAATACACAACACCAGTGTTTGCATAAAGGCTCTGTAGTATCTATAACTTGGCACTACAGGTGAAGTTCATACTTCGAAGGAAGCAATTCTCCGAGTTACTCTCCTGTTACTCTCAGCTTACTTTTAAGCTGCTTGGGGCTACACTTGAGGATGTGTTACAAAACTGACATATTGTCTAACTCTGATGCTTAAAAAAATCTGTGCCCAGTTGATGTGTTTTGCCTATAGGAAAGTGAATTTTAGATTCTTCCACAGTGACCTCAATTTGCTCCCAAGATGCCTGAACCTAATAATAAGGAAAATAGCTGTAGCTCAGTGAGTAGGTGAAGGTGCTTCCCTCAGCTCAGAGACAATGGCTGACTGTTACAGAGAGCATGTGACATGTGTGCATACACACAACTTCACGTTCTCCAAGATTTTAAATTAACAGTACAGAAATATGGCTTAGCAATTGATTTGGAATGAATTTATGAGAAGTATCAAAACAGCAATAACTCATCACATATGACATCATAACCTCTACTTGTATATGTATCTTGTTTCCCTCTCCTTCAACATTTCATTACCCTGCAAGTGAAGACTTGGCTGAAAATCTGAAAAGCCTCATCATATATCCAGCCACATGTGCATGGCTAAAACACCTGCAGGCAGTTGTTTTAAGGCATAGAGATGTCTAGCATGTGTATGGATTTCCTCCCCATAATCTGTTCAGGTTTAACTACAGCCATGAGGAGAAATTACTTAGAGATTCCCCTCTTGTACTAACATATTTTTTTCCAATACAGTATTTCCAGCCTACACATCACAGAAACCTTCTTTAGACTGACTGAAAATTTTTTTCTATTAAGCATATGAGACTTGGGAACAGACAAGAAACAAGAGTCAGATATCTCTTTTATTAGGAAATAATATAATAGAATTTGAAAAAAAAATCGTAAATTAGGGCAGTTCAAAGTACCTACAAGGTGGTATTAAATAGTTTGCTTTGGAAACAGAAAATTCTTTCAAACCCATGTAGAAAAAACAGTAAGAAAACAAGTAAAAACTTTAGGAAAGGAATGCGTTACTTAATTAACTTAAAAGAACATAAACCCATTAATATTTTGCCATTTGCTTTTCATTTCATTCTTTGCTCCATCACCATACCTAAAAAACACTTCCAATGAAAGGTAGATTGAACTTCACAAATCAGAACTTGCTCTTGAACCTTTATTTATTTAAAAGCATTTTCTGAAGAAGGTCTTATTAACTTTTAGTGTTATCAGAATAATTCTGTTTTAATTTTAAACAACTCATATTAGATAAGCTACAACAGTTATATAGATTTTAAAACTTGGTTCCCTACTGCCAAGACCTGATTTTAGGAATCAGATGCTCTTTGCCTTCCCAAATTTTCTAAATTGGATTGAAGTGATGCACAACTTTTTAACCTACCTTAGAAACTGGCATCTTCTAAAATTGCTGGAAAATAGCTCTACATTTTCTCTCTCACATCCATAGGAACAAATCCTGAACGACTCACAGATTGTCAGAGCAGCAGTATCAAGCTTTTCACTTTCCTGCCTGTGCTAATGAAAAACTGAATGACAGACTAAGACTCAGCTCCCCGGTGAAACACTGTGGCTCCTTTAGGTGGTACATTCACAAAAAAGTACAAATATTTTAGATCTTAAATATTAATCTGTCAGGAAAATCCTGCCTCCATTCAGGATGGACAATTTCAGGATACAAGTGCATTCCTGCTTGTGAAAGAAACATGCCTTTTCCTACACCCATCTTCCACTCAGTGCATTCCCAGGTACCATATCAACCACAGCAAGCTGGCATCTATTCTCACTGACAAAGTCACTTCTTTGAAATTTTCTTTTTATTCTGCAAAACATACCAGTATTTTGCATTTTTCTTCACTTATTTGCTAAACTACAGTTTGTTTTAGCGTCTTGTGGGAACAATTTCTGCCTGAATTATGGTTGTTACATCTCCTAAACGAAAACCATCTTCAAATCTTGCAAACTATCTTAACTAGTTTATTTCATCCAGAAATTTTGTCTGCAGGGCCATCTTTCCATAACATGCAGAGAGCAGGAAAAATAACACAAACAAACTTTTATTAAGGGTTGGCAGGATAAAAGAATTATCAGACATTAAAAATATGTCAAACTCACTCTCCTTTGTGGCATCTCCTGACACTCTAATTCTTCTCATAATATTCTCACAATCTTCTATTTTGTCTAATTCTCTTTTGAATAAATCATTATATTCCTTTGTAACAAACAGATTTTTCAAGACAAACAAATTAATTTAGCTGACAGCTTCTCTTTCACTTTACTACTGAACACACCCTGGTAAAGGAATTACTTTTTATATTGACAGTAGAACAAAAGTGAAGAGGAAACAACAGCAAAGGGACTTCTTCAGCTATCCTCCCCACTTCTACTGCCATTGTTATCTAGCATCAGATTACAGGGCAAAGGTAAACTTTACATCCACAATTATCAGCTGAGTGGATGTCCACATATCTCCTTTTTATCTTACTGTAATCTCACCTGGTATTTCTTTTTCTGTAACGTACTTTACATCAGTAATAGCTGGCATTTGGCAGCACCAAATTGCTTCTGAATGATGTAATAGTTTATATTTAATCTATTTATTATAAGTTGGTCTCTTTTTTGCCCTCATGAAATTTATCATTTATCACCTTTAAGACAGACACAATCTGCCAAATTGATTAATTATGTGGATTGGGGGGGATGGTAGGGTGTGTTTGGTTTGTTTGGTGTATGTGAAGGGGGTGTTTGCCAACCTCTTGGCTTTAAGACAGATTCCAGTTCTTCCATCGGGACCAAAGGGATAATTTCCATTGAGCCCACTCCTTTTATTTCATGGAAACAAAACTTACTGTTAAGCCTGGCTGCTCCCACTCACAATTCAGCAAAAGAAAACCATCCAAAAGTTGCCTCTCTCCTGTGAGGAAAGGTAGAGCTGGGACAGAAGCAGTTTTCCTAAGCACAGGTGACTGAAGATAGTACAGTCATTGCTCCTGCAGTGGTGGCTGCAGAGGAAGCCAAGTTAGTGTGGGGAAATCCAACACATTGGTGTGGTAGCCCTGCAATTTCGATATTTTAACTCCTCCCAGGCAAGAGGGAACACTAATTTAGTTCTCTATTAGATGTAAGAAGCCGTGTCTAGTAATAGAAATAGTCTTGAAAGAGGCAACCTGGGACATGTGCTCTTTCCACATCTCTCTACATGGCCCAACATTGAACAAAAGTTAAAAAAAAAAAAACAAATCAGAGATTTCAGTCTTGTTTGGTCTTTAAGTAGACATCAGAATGTTGCTTTCCCCCTCCTCTGTAAGCATTCCTGTGAAAGGACTCGTATTCACCAGCCTTACATTTTTCCAGCCTACTGTGCTAAATACCATCATGGCAATTGGAGGCATTCTCACAGAACTGCAGTACAAATCTGTTTCACTTGAGAAGCAAAGCCTACGGTTCCTTAGGTTTTATAACACAGTGCTTAGTACAAATTCGCTGAATTTTTCCAATGCTTCACTATGTGATTTTAGGAGTCTATTTTCCCCAGTGGCACGCAAGTACTAAAATTGTACTACATTGCATTTTGCTCTCAGTGGGTGGGAAAGTGAATACTCAATGGGTTATTTTCCATTCTTTATTTTGGTTTTATGCAGCCACAGGTGGGGGGTCTTTCAGGTGGCTGCCTGAGTTTACTAAGCACTTTAGAGTCATAGACAAAAAGGGTCTTACAAAACATATCAGTGTTGTCAATCACACAGTAAAAGAAATTCATTCTGTGTAAATAGAAACAATTTTCAAGATATCTCAGACTGTAAAAGGTAACACAATGAATATCAACAAAAAAAGATCAGCCATCCTCTGTTTGGTAAGGGACATAAAAAAATTGCACTTGTTTATACTTATTATTTACCTCTCTGTCTCCTCCCTTTCTTCTCCCCAGGTGTGATCTCTCTGCTTAAGGGCATACAAAGTTAGTGAAGGATGTCATGGGGCTTCCTATCATTTATTTTTCTTACAATGAAGTTATTAACAGACCACAAAAGTATCACAAAACAAGAAAAAAAAAAAAAAAGGAAGACATCAACCTACTTATCATTTGCTTTCAGAGCTCTGCAAGGAACTTTGATCAGTAAATATATTAGATCATGAATACAGATATTCATATCCAGTAAAAAGTTGACAGCTTTCTCTTCTTGCATAAGATCATGCAATGAAATCCTCCAAAGTTACCCTTTTCTTTCCTGAAATCAAATTTTAAAAAGGACCCTTCACCCACTTTCACACAGCAGACACTCTGAACAATGAAATGCAAAATACATTGCATCTTAGTTTGAAAGGCACATAGATGTTACAGCAAGATGTGCATGCTATAAAGAACAAACACACAAGGGGATAAAACAGTTTCACTGTTGTTATGCAGATGGCTGCCCTTCTGACTGTGGAGGAAATTTCTTCCCTCCCCCATGTTTTAAAGCAGGCTTCTACATGTGTTGACTATGTGGGAATTAGTGCTTTTTCAGATGACACCCACATCCTCTTCATTCAGGTCAGTAACACCAACTACAGGCCAGTGGCCAAAGTCATGTCAGTATTCCATCCATCCTATCCTGCTAAAAAGTCTAAATTCTCAGAGAAACACAGCTCAAAATGGAATGGCCACATTATTTTAATCACAAGAAGCATGAAGAACAGTGAACAACATTTGGATGCAGTACTACTTTCTGTGTGCATGCCATTTTATCAATAGAAGTCTCAGCTATTTAAAAACTGAGATGTACAAACTCAAAAATAAAATGCTATGTCCCATATGTTCAAAAGCCTGTATTTGTGCATTTCAAATAGACAGTAGCCCTACAGACAAATTAGTTTTTATAAATAATAATGGTCTGTAAAATATTTTGTGACCATACAGCAATATCTCAGATGACATCAAGCAGTTTTATCTGCAAGAGTCTCTTGAAAATTTCCTCAAAAAATACATTAAATGTAACAACGAAAATTAACATTTTCATTACTGATTCTAATTTTACTGAGAAAACACCATCTTTCACATTTCCAACATTTGCTACGCAGACCCTTAGCATGGGGCAGATATTTACTGCCTCTGGAATTAAATCAAGCTCACATGAAAAAATATTCAAATAGAACATGCACCATAAAGATTTTTTTCTTTTTTTTTCCCTTTAACCAATAATATAAAGCTTTATCCTGTTTGTGTACTACAGAACAGTTCAGGCTGTATGGAATATATCAACATGTGTCTATATGTTATTAAAACCAGTAAATTCCCATTTAAACAAGGGCTACAATCTGTGCACTAAACACTCATTAATGGTTATGAATAAAAAAAAAGCGGAGGGACTTGCAGCAGGTGTGCATATCTATGAATTTCAATACATTGTAAAACTGTCTGTAGCCAACAGCTTCATCATTTGGCCTTTCTGAGCTTGGAGACAGGCAATTTTTCATGATTTTACTATTTCTGGCCAAACAAAAAGTTTTTAATTAAATATACCACATGATTCCAGATGTTTGTTTATTTGTTCCAATGAGGCCATAAAAATGCCTGAATGATAAAACTGGAGGACTCCTGCAAAAACAGGCTAGACTAGAGTGCTAACTAAACATGGGGATCTCTCAGGAGACTGTATCTGCACAGCACTGGTGTGCTTTGAACCAATTTCTTTGGAAGAGCTGTAACACTGTGGCTGATGACTGGAATTCTTTATTGTAAAAAATTATAAGGCCAAGTGGCAAATTTACTACTTTTTTTTTTTCTTTCTGAATTTCCAGTTATATACACACTGCATTAACTCTCCTCCATATCCAAAGAAGATTTTAGGTGGGCTTGTGGGTTTGGATCCCAAGTTTCCACTTATAGAACCAATATTTTCTATATGTTTCTGCCACTTTTTAGTCATCCTGCTTGAGCATTCTTATGATTTCTTATTGCCAGCATGACAAAATGAGCTATGTTGTGAAATATCAGACACTCTCTAGTCTACCAAAAATATGAAGTTACGGGTTTTTTCCTCATTAATCATATTCTCTCTGATGTGACACTTGTATGGGTGACTTGGGTCTAGACTGCTAGTTTTGCCAAATATGGAAGAAGTTACAATGAAAAACCTCAGAATGACAAAAATATGGAAAATGGTCAGGTCTTCAACAGTCAGATCGGGGAATGCACACTGTGGAAAAATGAAAGTCTCTATAATATCCGGAAAAAAATATTGACAATTATGAAAGTCTGCCTGAGTGTTAGATTACTAGATGCAGAATGGGAATTTTGTGCTCAACACCTGAGATATTTAATAATATTTTAATCTGAATTTGATTAACCACTTAATTACTCTCTTTTTTTTTTTTTTTTTTTTTTTTTTTTTTTCTTTTAAAATTTTCTTGCAGAGAAATGCACATATTTTATTCCCACAGAAACACAGCATCACCAGGAAGTGATCCTCTTAGAACTTACTTCTGGTCAGCTCAATCACATCCCTTGGGTTCACTTTCAAACCACAGAACACAGAGAAGGCTCACAAATTAAAATATGCTGTCATTTAAAACCAAATCTTAACTTTTCTGGCCATCAAGAAAGACTTCACACAAAACTGCAAGTCACTTTATATATCATCCCCACGTCATTTACCCCAACTTACTTTCACATGACTAGTTGTTTCCATCACTGCAATATACAGAAAGATAATACATTTTTATGCTGACATTTTAATAATCTACAGTATCATGATTCAAATCCAACATTCCTTGTATACACAGAAAAAAAATTGTTGATCCTGTAAGTGACAAGAATATGAATCCAATGACCCAGAAAATTTATTTCTTGAACCATATTAGTCAAGGTCACACTCAAATCCATCTACAATTTATTCTACATTTGGGAAAGTCATTGTGCTTTACAGAGAAACATGCAGATGCTGGCAGAAGTTATGACTGCTGAGCAAGTGAGGCAAATTGGTCCACAAACAGCATAACTATTTGTGGCAGTTCTATTCCAGTAAACAAATAAAGTAGGGCTCAGGAAAGGGACTGCATGAGTAGTACATCCTCCTTAACCTGCTCTTTCATGACTGTCCAGCACAAAACCACTCCCCAGCTGAGAGCTGAGTCGATCACATGTGTGGTATTGGACCTCTCAGTTCCATTGAAAGGCAAAATTTTTGATTGTGTGGCACTTCACAAAACTGGGAGAGATGCCTAATGCATTTGCAGACTTGGCAAATAGTAATACAGGTGGACTTCTGTTATCAGCTAGACGCATTTTACTGGAGTACACTTCCCTAAGGAACTGTGCCTGCGAGCCTTTCTCCCCACGTTCTTTGTTCCAATCATTCCCCCTACCTATTCTTCTCTCTGCAAAGCAAACATATCAGAAATACTGAGAAAGAAGTAAACAGGAATCCACCTTGGAAGGCAAAAATCATGGTCAGAGCTAAGAAACCAGGCACCTCACAGGACAAATAGAAATGAGTCAATACCATTCACTTCATCTCCTGGTGTAAGGTTTGGGGAGTCTGTGGGCATCTGCAGGAGCCATCCAGCACAGCATTGAGTGAAGCCTGCTCCACCTTCCTCCTAGCTGCACCAGGAACATCTCACACCAGAATTCTTTAAGTTTCTAGCCATTACCTTCTCACACATCTGGACTACAAAACCCCTATTCACCTCTGATGGATTTATTTTTTCTTTCACCTTAACTAAAGGGAACTGAGACAAGAAAACAGAAAATTTTCTTAACCAAATCTTCTCTCACCTTGATATTCATCTGTACCATCACTTTGCTTTCCATGCTTCTCCAGTGTGTCTTCAGCTTCCATTAATGTCTATTTTCCAAACTAAAAACTAAGGAACTAGAACCCAGTTTCTCACTTCATACAGGCAGACCACATGAGATTTTTTTTTTTTTTT